>WTSP01013688.1:13883-24973 GCA_025331215.1 Actenoides lindsayi | reverse complement strand
GCTGCAGGGGGTTGTGGTGACCCAAGGGCAGGACCCAGCCCTTGGCCGGGTTGAAAATCACCTGCTGAGAAATATCATCGTTGAGATGGGAAATTGCTGGTGTGGGAAACCAGCGTGGGAATGGGAAATCATCACCAACATCCCTGTCCCTGCCTCAGTACCAGTGCAAGCGTTGGGAGCTCCTTTCCCATGTGCAGACACATACATGTATATATGTACATACATATGTACCATCCGTGTAATCACTTTCCAGACTCCTCTGTTTACTGGCCTTGGGAGTTTTGTCCTGGGACGGGGACTCAGCCACACCAGGATTTTCCAGTCGGCGTGGTGGGTGTTGGGGAGCAGCACCCTGTGCCCAGCCCGGAAAGATGCTGTTGGCACCTTCAGCTGGGAAGAAAGCCCCTTTTCCAGAGGGAGGGAAACCTCCTGGATTAGCATCAGCAGCGGGAGGACGGAGGCGTCGGCAGCCGGGGCCGGCTCTACTCGCCCAGCCGAGCGGGGCGCCCGGCTCCTGGGGTGCCTCACAGCCATCTGGGCACACAGGGGCTGCTCCCCCCGTGCTGGGGAAATCAGGTGGAACCTCCTGTGTTTCCAGTCAAGCCTGTAATTAGCACTTGGCCCATGCTGGAGAACAGGATCTGACCCTGGGAAGGAGCCGCGGCCGCCTCGGGGTGTGAGGCAGGGACAGGCTGAGCCCAGAAAACCCATCTCACAGCTGGCCAGCCAGTGGGCATCGCTGGCTGGGGTTCACTGTCCCTCCCCTTGTGTTGCCCCCCCATTTCCATGTCTCTTTCTCAGCCTGTTGCTACCCTGGATCTCGGATGCTCTTGCCCGGGGCGACCCTGCCCTGCGGGGATCTTCCAGCACAGACCCACCCACAAGGGCTTTTCCACCCCCCAGGTGATGCCCAGATCCCATATTCCTCCTTCCAAGGTTCTCAGGTGGGGACACGCAACCTCCAGCCCCAGGATGGGGGTTCACTGCCACCTGACCCTCTCCCCAAAACCCCGGGGGGGCTTTGCCACCCGTTTTTGGGAACGGCCCTGACTGTGAGGATCCTGCAGCGGTGACTCAGGGATGCCGAGGGTTGCGAAACAGGCCTGGGATGGTTTGGGAGACGCCTCCACGCAGCCCCACCAAGCCCAGCAGCCCCAGGGAGCCCATCGGGGGAACAAGCCACGGCAGCGTCTGGGCTTTGCGCAGCGGCCGACCCGTCAGGCAGGTTTCCCGGAGCAGCGAGCCGAGCCGGAGAGATCCGTCCAGGGCCGGGCATGCCCCTCCACCCGCGCACAGGCTGACGGAGCCCCGCCGGCTCTCTCCTCGCCACCAAAGCCATGCGGGTGGCCGGGTTGCTGCTGGCTTGGGCACTGCTGCATCCCGCTGGCACCCAGCAATGCCACCCCGCCAGCCCCAGCGGCGTCCTCCGCTTCAGCGACACGCATGCCGACATTCGGGTGCCAGCGCTGCACCGGGTGCCCAGCTCGCTCGACCCCCTCTACGGCCTCGTCCGGCGCTGCCTGGACCTCATCCAGCAAAACCCCCTGCCCACAGGTGAGCCCTGAGCTGGGAAGCTGGGATCCCACCGCCACAGGTACTGGGACCCCTGGGGCTTTGCCAGCTGCAATCCCCATGGCCAGAGCTGCTCTGGGGGGGGGGGAGTCTGAGCTGCTTCATAGAGGAGGATTCCTCCGTCCTGGCCCCACTGCCCAGGGAGGGACGGGGGTGCCTTGGGTGGTCCCCCTTCTACTGGTGCTGTGGTTTCTTTTGCAGAGCTGCTCAGGGCAGCCCTGAATGACCCCAGCTCAGTGCGGACGTCGCAGGTGAGCCGGGATGTGGGGGTGCAGGATCTCATGGGCCCGCCACCCACCAAGGACAGGGCACCTGGGGACATAGAGCACCTCAAGTTGGGCGCTTTGGTGCCAACCAGGCTCTCCTGTCACACAGGTGGTGCAGTATGAGCTGGGCTATGTGGTCTGTGCTGCGGTGGCCCTGCTCTTCACCGTGGCCGTGCCGGTGGCCGGGATGTGCTTCTGCTACTGCCGGAGCCGCCGGCGCTGCGGGGGCCGCCTGCGTGCCCACCGCCGCTCGCTGGGCTGCCACCGCCACTGCCTGCTGGCCTGCCTGGCGCTCACCTCCCTCGTCATCCTGTGAGTCCCCAGAAGCCCCCTCACCCCCCGTGTGGGGAACTGCATCCCAGGGGGCTGGGAAGCTCAGCCGGGCAGCCCCCGTCACCGCCTGCTCATCCCCGGCAGGATCAGCGTCATCTGTGCCTTCGTCACCAGCCAGCGGGTGAAGGGGCAGATGGAGCCGGGGCTGGGGGCCGTGCCAGCCACCCTGCGCACGCTGCGGCAGCACATCGCCAACGTCCCCCAGGTGGGTCCCCGCGCGGCCGCCCCCACCCTGGCGCAGGCTGCAGCCCAGGGATGGCCGCGTTCCCCTCGCGGGGTAGTTTGGGAGGAGAGAGGAGGCGACGCGGCTGCATTAAAAATGTATTTTGAATGGCAACGTGGGGCTTCCTCCCCTCCCGGCGGCTGCTACCCCCGTCCGACCGGCTCCTCTCTCCTGGCAGGGGGTGCAGATGGTGGTAGACCAGTTCGAGGTGCCTCGACAGCAGATAATTTCCGACCTGGGTGGTAAGCACCGCGCCTCTGGGCTCCGTCCCGAGCCTCCCGCCGGGACGCGATGCTGATGGGGCGCCCGATGCCTTGCAGGGCTCAGCTGGAGCGTGGGGCTCTCCATCCACACGCAGCTGAAGGCGATGACCTACGCAGCGCTGGTGGACCTGCAGGACAGGGCCGGAGGTACGGCTGAGCGCGGCTCTCCCCAGGGCCGGGGCCAGTGCCGAAGCCCCACCGGAGAGCTGGGGCGGCCGAGTGGAGCAGCGTGAACTAGCCCTGGGCTTTCTCTTTAAGACCTACAGAACTCGCTGCACCATTTACAGATACTCGACAAGACGGCGCGGGCGCTGGTGTCTGCGCGGGCTGAGCTGGAGCCGGCGCTGCGGGAACGGCGTCGGCGCGTGGTCGCGCTGCTGGACGACCCGCGTTGCACCTCCTGCGCCAGCGTCCTGGGCAGGGCACAGAGCCTGGAGCTGGGCGCCGACTACGGCAAGGTGGGAGGATGGGCTGCTGGCTCCCCGTCATCAGCACCCTTCCAGCAGCCTTGAGGCTCATGGCTTGCTTCTTCCACCCCAAGGTGCCGTCGGTGGAGAAGGTTTTGAAGGCGCTGGCCGGTCTGCCCCGAAGCGACTTTGCGGAGATGATTCGCCAGGTTGGGGTGGGGTGGGCGGTGAAGCAGAGGGGTCTGGTGCCCACAGGCAGTCCCAGCTGAACCGCTCAGCACCACCTCTCTCCTCACAGGGCAATGGCACCTTCAACTCCATCCCGGAGCTGGCGGTGGAGAGGATGGCACAGGTCATCCAGGGTGAGTGGGATGGCCAGGCTGAGCAGGGACACCCTCTGTGGGGTGAATCCCAATCTGGGGACATAGGGTGGGATGCGGGGACCATCTGCTCCTCCAGCATGGCCTTGACCCCACAGATCTGCGGGATGAGATGGCCCGTGTGACAGAGAAGGTACAGTCCATCGCCGACAGCTTTCCCTTCCCCGACTACACCCAGCCCGTCAGCGAAGCGCTGGTGACGGTGGAGGACAGGAGCCGGCCGTACCTCCGGGAAGTGGAGCGCTTCGAGCAGTACAGGTGACACCCAGGAGCATGAAGGGGCACAGGGGGTACAGCAGAGATGGGTGCTGAGCCCCAGCTGGTGCATCAGCCCCGTATCTCGAGGCTGTACCCTGCTGCTCTTTCCTTCAGGTGGATCACAGGCACAGTGCTCTGCTCCATCATCCTCCTCATCCTCGCCTGCAACGTGATCGGGATGGCCCTGGGGGCCTACGGGCTCTCCAAGCGGGAGGACCCGAGCGACTACGAGTGCCGGGGAGAAGCTGGCGCCAAGTTTCTCCTGGTGTAAGCATCTCTCTGGGTGCGGGGGGGTGGCTGTCGCCATCTCACCCCCAAAAACAGAGGGGCAAAGCCGAAGGAGGGACCCACAGCTGGCTGAGTGGAAAGGCTTTTGAAGCCGCCGCCTGTGCCGGCGGGTTTGGGAGAAGCTGCTCCTCCCTGGGAGCTGGCAGCTCCCACACCCTGGCCCCGCTGCCCGGCACACCCCCGTCCCGCGGGCCCTTCCCAGGCAGGCCGGCATGCCTGGGCGCAGGAGGCGGCTGCGGGGCTGCAGCTGGACGGGCAGGTCCCCACAAGCCTTTCTACCCACTCGGGTCTGTAAAGCCACCTCTGGTGCCTCCTCTCCCTTTCAGTGGTGTGGGCCTGGCTTTCCTGTTCTCCTGGCTCCTCATCCTCCTGGTTTTTGCCACCTTCCTGGTTGGGGGCAACATTCAGACGCTCGTTTGCAGGAACTGGGTCAATCAGGAGATTTATAAGGTGGGTGGCCACACATTCACCCATCGCCCCATAGATCTCTGTTTGCGTGCACCAAAACACCTCCAAACTCTCTGCATCCTCCCCCTAAATCTGTTCAGAAATGCCCTTCCTAAACCAGAAGATTGAATTTAGGATCAGGTCTTCAGACAGGCATCAGCCATGGAAAACTGTCCTCGTGCTGTTAATTTGCTCCAGGCAACGATGCTCCTACCTGCAGGACCCCTGTCCTCTGGTCCCTGGGGATCCATGGGTTGCTCGGGGCCAGCAGCACCATGCTGCAGTGGGGCTGGGAATGGGACTGGGGCTTGTCCCATGGCTGCGCAGACACATGCAGGTCCCTGAGCGAGGCTGGCCACTGTTCTTCCCCCAGACACCATCCGGCGAGACTCTGCAATGGCAAGATTAGCTCTGGCTGGGATGGGGTACCCCAGGAAGAACCTGTGAGGGCAGATCCCACCCAAAATCATTGTTGGGATTGTCTGTGCCTGACCCTGACCCTCTTTTTTCCTTCTACTTGACCCAGTTCATTGACACCCCCGGGAACCTGCCTCCATCCATGAACATCACCCGCCAGCTCAACCTCAGGAGGGACTCCAACCTCAGCACCACGTACCGGTGGGTGTCACAGGCCCCCCCGTCACCTCCTACACCAGAAGGCTAATTTGGGGTCACACTGCCAACGTCCCTTTGCCTTCCAGGGAGTGCAAGAGCGGCGCAGGGCTGTGGGAGGTGCTGCAGCTCGACAAGTCCTACAACCTGGACGAGCATCTAAAAACCCCCAAGGTGAGGGCTGGCTGCAGCCAGAGCTTCCGGTAACGGCATGAGGCTGCATGAGCTTTACTGGGGTTATGGGGAGGGGGATGGCCCAGCCCCACAGCATCCCCCATGTCTCGGCCCCACAGTACACAGCTGATTTCCAAAAACACCTGGGCGACTTCACGGCGCGGCTGGGCGACGTGCGGCTCCTCCGCAGCGAGGGCAAGCAGGACCTGGAGACCTTCGCCCGCAGCGGCGTGGACGAGGTGGACTATGGGCGCTTCCAGGAGGAGGTGAGGGGATGCTCACGGGGAGCTGGTCCCCGCTGCAGCAGGCAGGATGTGGCCCGGCCACACCAGGGCCAGCTTCCAGGGTTGGGTTTTGGGCAGCCACCAACTCCGTCTTCCTCCAGATGAAAAACCCTGTGGTGCAGACCAGCCTCCCTGGCTTAGCGAGGAACCTTGAGGGGCTGCAGAAAATGCAGGTGAGCGGTGGGACAGGAGGTGGGGGCACCCTGAGTGTCTGTGGGGACATCCTCACCCCGCTGTCCCCCCGCAGAGGAACGGCACGGTGGCAGGGCGCCTGGCCGCTGAGGCCCAGGCCCTGTGGCAGATGCAAAACTCTACGGTGCAATCACAAGAGGCTTTGGTGGTGAGTCCGTGCCGGGCTGGTCGCTCACGGTACCATCCGCGTTTGCCTGGTGGTGTCTCCATGAAAACGGGGACAGGGATTTGGCAGCCTTCTCACCTCCCTGTCCTGCAGGCAAAGCTGGGGGAAAGTGTCCAGTTCCTCTCCCGTTTGGCACCGCATCTCCAGGTATGTGCACGGCTTCTTCCAGCTTAAAAAAAACATGTGGTGCCCTATGGGTCCTGCCTGCCAGAGCCCCAAAAAGCCAGTTATGGCGTGATGGGAGAGTCAGGAAAGATGCCATCCAGGGAGGATTGGTCTCCTTTAGTGATCAGATTTGCTGTCACACATCAGAAATCCCCCTGCAGCACTCGGGGCATCTCAGCATCCCCAGCAGAGCTGCCCCACAGCGTTTCATCTCACCTGGCCCCTGCAAGGGGCTTTCTCTGCTTGAGGCAGGTCCCTCTTTCCCCACTCTGCCCACAGTCGGACCCGATCTGAAGCTCAGCACATGCATTGTGCTGCAGCCCCTGCCCCTGACATCCCCGGGACACCCGGCCTGCTGCTCGGTGTTCTGAGGATGTTCTACCCCTCCTGTGCTTCCCCAGGAGCGGGTGAAGACAACACTGGCCACCATCGCCTCCGTGGAAGCCCGGCTGCCCGTGCAAGCCCAGCAGATCCTGCGGCAAGTGAGCTGGGGCTGGATTAGCCTTTGAGGTGGGGGAGGGTACAAAATTCCCCACAGCCACAAAGAAAGAGTGAGAACGGGGCACTGCGAGAGGGGAAGGGGCACCTGAAGCCTCCGTGACGTTAGCCCAGAGCTGGTTGGAGCGGGGCTGGAGCTGGGCTGCGAGGCGCGGTGCTTCCCCTCCATGCTGCCTTCTCTCTGCCCAGGAGATCGGCTGCTTCACAAGGAAGGAGATGCGGTACTTCACCCAGTACCTGAACTGGGTCGGGCAGACGGTAGGTGCTCGGCTCGCCGCACAGGAAGGAAATCTCCTGGGCCAGGAGCCCCTGTGGATGCTGCGGGCAGCAAAATGCATCCTTCCTGAGCCAGGACTGGGTTTACACCTTGTCTCTGCTTCTTGTTCCAGCTGAGGGAGGATGTGGCTTCGTGTCAGCCGCTCGCCACGGCCCTGGACAACGGGCGGGTGATCCTGTGTGACCGCATTGCTGACCCCTGGGTAGGGATCCCGTCCTCATCCCTCTGTGGGGGAGCAGTGGGATCCTACACAGCACGGCATCCCATCACAGACCAGCATGAATGGGGGGCAGCTGGGGCTGACAGCAGCCCTGACAGCCCCACATCACCAGCACCAGCCACCCCAAGGCTCCCCGAGCCCCTCCAGAGCCTGGGGGCTGCCTTTCCCCCCACAGCTCAGTGGGGACCCCTGTGATCTCCCCTTGCAGAATGCTTTCTGGTTCAGCCTTGGATGCTGCACCTTCTTCCTCATCCCCAATATCATCTTCGCCATCAGGCTCACCAAACACTTCCGCCCCATCCGCAACCGGCTCATGTAAGCGGCAGGCAGCGGGTGGACAGATGGGCTGCCTGGGGTGGGAGGACACAGGGATGGCAGATGTGGGCTCCTCCTCTTTGACTCCACGAATGTTTTCTTCTTCTGCAGCTCTACGGGATCAGAGGAGACCTGTCCCTTCCACATTCCCCGTGTCACAGCACTCAAGCTCTAGGACGGGAGTCTACCAGGTGCAGTGGCGTGCCCTGCGGCCCAGGAGCTCCTGTCAAACTGGTGCCCAAGTGCTGCCAGGCTCTGGGTCTCTCTGATGTCTTGCAGGACTCCAGGTCCCTCTGACATTCTTTCCTTCGTGTCCTTTCGGGTCTGAGCATCCTTCCCAGGTGTGGGGAACACATCTCCGCATTCTGTGGGGCTCCGAGTCCCTCTGACATCTCTTCCTTGGTGTCCTTCAGGGTCTGAGCAACCTTCCAGGGTGTAGAGCACTCATCTCCATGTTCTGTGGGACTCTAGGTCCCTCTGACCTCCCTTCCTCAGTGTCCTTTGGGATCTGAGCATCCTTCCTGGGTGCAGGGAACTCATCTCCACTCTCGGTGGGGCTCTGGGTCCCTCTGATGTCACTTCCTCAGCCATCTTTAGGGTCTGAGCACCCATGAGAGATGCTCCCAGAGCCCGGATGATCCAGGACACGGGGGAAGGTTCCCCACAGCTCTCGCTAACCGCCGGTGTACCCCTCGCAGACCCTGCAGGGAAGGATGGAAGGGAGGAAGGATGCCCGCCCGCTGCCCCACAACTCTTCCCCACGCCTGGGACTCCCAGGCGGTGGGCACATTAAAGTCCTCCCCATCCAAACCTGCACTATCTTCTTTATTTTGCAGCTGCCAACTTGTCCGTTTTCCCGCAGGGGATGGTTCATACCCTGGGAGGTGGGTGGGGGGGTGGAACCGAGTAGCTCCCCACAGGGCTCGAAGGCCGGGGCCGGGACGATGCCTCGATCTGGGGGAGGCTGCAGCGGTTGAGGGGCCGTCCAGGGCCGGGAGAGCTTTGGACCCACCGGAGCTGAGAGCTAAAAAGCCATCTAGGGATGGGAGGGCTCCAGGGGAAGGGCTGGGACCTGGGGAAAACTCCGGGAACAGGCCCTGGGGAGGCAGCCAGGCTGCAGCTACCAGACCCAGCACGCACAACCCCACTCCCACTTAATAGCTGCGGCCCCTCCTGGCTGTTAATTAGGGCTTAATTAGAGGCAGGGTCTCAGGGTCAAAGCTGTGGGTCAGGGGGGTATGCTGCAAGTACTCTTCCCCCCCCCCCAAGAAGCCCAGGCAGGGCCTTTGCCTCCCCGTCGCTAGCACAGCTGGTGTGTGAAATGCCGGCTTTTCATTCATATCCTTCCTCCCCTTGTCTCAACGTGCTTTGTCCAACCAGCAAATCACTTACAAAAATCTATACAGGATTCAGCAGATCAGACCCTGCCAAGGAAATGAAAATTTCTCCGTGTTTCCCTCAATGAAACACTCTGCTTGCTGGCTAACAGAGCAATGCCCCATTTTTATGCATTATTTAAAGGCTGTTGCTACCCACGGCCAGCAATAACGCGGAAAACACCTGGTTTATGCATTATTTAGTTTATTGCTGCCTACAGCTGCACTACACCGACGGACACCCAGAGCAGAGGGAGTTTATTGAGCTGGTGTTTGCTCACAGATGGCTGCTGGGTGATAATTCCAAAAGCTCCCACCCAAAGGGGCCACAAAGTATTTATCATGTTGCACCATTAGTAAAAAAACCCCAACCAACCAACCAACCAACCAACCCACCCAGCCTAAGTTTACACTCACTGGTCAGTAATTACCATCCCATCTGCTACTGGTTAGTTATATTTAAATTAGCTTTGTTTGCTATGTAAATTAGCACACATGCTCCTTACAGGTGAGTGTGGGGCAAGTCTTTTCAGTCTTCAGTTGGGTTGGTGGTCATGATTTGCCCCTGTCACCTGCACCTTTCCCTCAGTTCCTGCAGATTTTCACTGACTTCAGGCTGCTTCTGGCAATTATCGAGTCCTCAGCGCCTTTTGGGCAGGATGGTCCTTTTTTTGCACTCCTCAAAGGTCAGCTTTTCACCTTCACCCCTAAAGCAGATACTTCCTTATGTCCTTCCAAGGATGCCCACCCGCTGCCCACCAGATCGTGTTTCACAAGGCTTCGGTAACTCTTCATTGTTTTGCTACTTGGAAAATTGCATTGCCTGCTCTGTGTCAGCCACAGCCAGCAATAGCGAGTAAGGCACCTGTTCTATACATCATTTAGGTTATTGCCGCTTAGAGGCAGCTGGTTTTTGCCTGCAGAGGTCAGCATTGCAAAAGGGATTTGGGGAGTTGAAGCCCCAAGGAGGATTCCTTCGGGAACTCCCATGCCCAGGGATGTCCTCAGCCCATTCAGAAACTACCCAATGATGTTAGCTGTAAAAATCAGCTCTAAAAATGGAATATTTTGAGGTCAGAGGAAGGGGTTGGTGGTGGGGAGAAGTGATGTTGGTACCTGGGCTTCAGTCAGAAAATATATCCACGATTCTTCTGCTCCCAGCTGGGGCTATTTTAAGGGCTTGGAGTCATGAAATTCTGGGATAATTAAAAGGGAAAAAGGTCTGCCTCGGTTTTCTAAGCCCCTCTCAACTGTAGTACGGCATTTGAAATAAAATAATATCCACTCTATGGTGCAGAAGAGCAAAGGCATTGTCTGTTTTAAATGGGAAGTAACATAAATGCAATAATATTTGTTTAGCTGATCCACTGACTAAGAAATGATACAGGTTTGCTGAATTCAGCTGGTTCTTCTTCCTAAAGTTATTTCTTGTGGCTGGATCACAACGAATAACAGATAAGTAATGAATAACAGAGGAATTCACCCTAAAATTGATGTGTATTATAAATATGCGTGGCCACCACAGCCTGTTCCTTTCCTGGGAGGTAGGTGGATTAAAGATGTGAGAAGTTGCATCTCCGAGTTAATAGTAAATCACCAAGGAATAATCCAGAAAATTATCCTAAACCAACTGGAGGGGACTTCATTTTTGAGAAAAACAAACAAAAAAAACCCCACAAAGACAAACAATCAAACAAAACCAACAAAATCAAACAAAACCAACAAAACCAACCAAACCAACCAACCAAACCAAAACACACCAACAAAAAAACACAAACCAAAGGAGGACAAGCTGGATAATGATTCCCAAAAGCAAGTTCATGGCTTATGATTAACCTCCCATCCCTCCCCAAAAAGACCTCACCCACCCCTGGGAGCTGACACACCTCCCCTCTGCTTTATTGTTCTTATTGATAAAGACTGAAATTGCCTCATTTGCAGCTCTTAGATGTGGGATTTTTTTAAGAGAAGTAGATTTCTCCTCCATCAGAGGGTTTGTTTTTTTCTCTCTCAGTTCACCTGGGGTCCGTGTTCTGTGCACTTACAAGGACTTAACTAAACTGGTGTCAATCAAACTCCTTCCCTTCTCAAATCGTCTCTTGAAATTCGACTCCTGTGACACCTCACCCGGCACACCTTCCTCGTGTTCCACCTACAGACCCTGAGAAGTGTCTATAATTCGTATCTATCAGATCAATAATTCAAAGAGCTGCGTCGGGTCTGTGGCAGAGCGCCAGGAGCTCTGCTCAGCCCAGGTGCAATTTCCCCCCCTCCCCCCCCCCCCCCCCCCCCCCACAAGAAGAAAAACATATCGTAATCCGTGTTACTATGATAATACAAAAAAAAAAAAATAAGTCGGACCAAACAACTAACA
>WTSP01013688.1:0-13873 GCA_025331215.1 Actenoides lindsayi | reverse complement strand
ACAGCCCCCCCCCCCCCCCCCCAACACCTATTTCAAGAGAGAAAATGCTTTGCTGTACTCCTGGAAATAAGGAGAAATACAGGAAAAGCATTTTCAGCCCATTCTGCAAGAATCAGCCTATTTCTGGAGAATAGAATCCACACTTTCTATTGTGATTTCATTTCCCTTTTTTCTTTAAAGAACAAAAACCTCCTTTTTTTTTTTTTTTCTCCAGAAAAAGCAACCCACCACCTCTCTGCTTTTTCCATCATCCTCATAAAACAGAAATCTTCGACACAAACCAGCTGACATGAAGAGTTGCTCGTTCCCATCCCAGTCCCCCAAATGTTCATTTTAAAGGTATTTGTGCAGGAGGGCTCCAGCGACGGGTGAGGGAGCAATAAGACCCCAATTCTCAGCTTTATTTAATTTAATCTCAGCTCAGCCATAATTTTATCAAACTTTCCTCTTCTTTTTTTGAGCAATGAGTGACCTAATGAATCCTTAGCAGAATAACTCCAGCTCCCAAACAGGCTGAGCTTTGTGAGAAGTCAAGTCCCAGAGGCTTTGCTCCAGCTTCCTTTATTTTTCACATGACAAGCTCCTTGGATCATTGATACCACAAAACTGTTTTGGATGGCACAGATGTTTCAGGCCAAAAGAAAGCCAAGAAAACACCCTGGGAAAAATAAACTATGCTGTATTATTAGCACTGATTATTATTTGCTACTTAATGGCTGTGGATGGGGCTTTGCTTGCAGGAAACCTCCTTGCACCGAGCCCTGCATGAATGATTTGCTTGGTCCCCTCCAGCTCAGGATAAACAGCCAGTCCTGACCTACTGCTGTAAATGCAAAACTAATTTCCTCCAGTTTCTCTGCTTTGATCATTATTTTCTCTCCAGAGTCCATCTGGGCTTGCTGAGAAATGCACTGAAAAACAAGCCAGGGGCCAAGGTCACTGATGCTGCTGGGAAAAGGGCATGTTAGAGTCATGTAGTTCAACCAGATGCAGCTTCAGGGATAATTGTAGAGAGGCAGAGGAGGAGAAAAAAAAAAAAAAAAATCTCTTTGTGCGTCACTGGAGCAAAGTGCCGTTGCCTGAGCTGGAGTTTGTCCTCTGGTGTTGCTCCTGCACGTGGGCTCGTAGCACTGTTTATAGTTGTCATCTTGTAAACCATTTTCCTCCATCCTCTGGAAGGATCACTACATAAAATACTTTGCAGCCTGTGCTTGACACCTCTGGTTTTGTGCTCTGGGTGGCATGGAGGTCGTGGCAACCCCAAGCTCTAAATAGCCTGTGGGCTTCTTCCCTTGCAGTAAAAGCCTTCTGTACAGTTTTAATGTCACTTTTATTGCCCAGCATTCTTTTTGCAGGCTGAGAGCTGCAGCACTGGGACTTGCTTTGGAGACCTTCTTGCTCTTGACAACTCCCTGAAAAGAGGTTGTAGAGAGGTGGGTATTAGTCTCTTCTCACCAGTGACAAGTGACAGGACAAGAGGAAAAGTTGCACCAGGGGAGGTTTAGGTTGGACTTGAGGAAAAACTTCTCCACTGAAACGTTGCCAAAGACTGGAACAGGCTGCCCAGGGAAGTGGTTGAATTGCCTTCAAAAGCCATCTAGATATGGTGCAGTAGTGGCCCTGGTAGAATTAGATGAGGGTTGTACTTGATGATCTTAAAGATCTTTTCTGACCCTAGTGATTATGTGAAAAGTTCAGGAGATAAGGAGAAATCCTTTAAGGGAGTTGTCAAGTTTGGCATCTCAGCTTCAGACTGTATTAACTTGATAGTCCTATTGTGCATAATCTCTGCTGTTATTTCCCCAAAAAATGCTGGCTGGGGGAAAAAACACAAACCAAAACTCATTTCAGAATGCTTCCTTGTCCACACCTTATAGGCAGCTTTATTTCTTAAGGTAGACAGTCCCACAGCATCATCTTGAGTCAGAAGCAGGAAAATTATCTAGGTTTTTCAATCACATTGGCTAAGGGCAAGTAAAAAAAAAACATTTGCAAATGGAGGTGCCGTCAAGCTCTGGCCAAAAATCAGCTGTCATCCCTGGAGATAAACACCTTGGATGATCCCACGTGTGACTTATTTGCACCAGTGTGCAGCAGTTAACGATGCTGTTCCTACAATGCTTGCATACCCTCTGCTTGGAGCTGAGGTAGCCATGGAGATGCAGAGTTGTCATGGGCACGATGCTCTCTGTAGGCATGAGCATCTTCGGAGCAGTCTTGTCTCTCCCCAGGCTTTTGCTTGCTCCAGACGGTGATTATTGACTTATTCTTGCTCCCACGCAAGTGATCGTAAAGTTTTCTCCCATCACCAGCTCCCCTTCCAAGATAAAAAGGCAGAGAATAAAACATATGGAGCAGATTTGGCATATAATGCCTGAATATTTGGTATATAATGTCTCTTTGGTGTATGATGTCAGCCCAATCCTTGACACAAGCTTTATAAAGAGCCTTTAATTTGTTGTATTAGGGGAAAGAAAAGCTTTGGACTAAGTCATGTGTAATCTTGGATCAAAAGGCCAGCTGGAAGATGCTCCAAAATGGATTGAAAGGTGCACATCACGTGGGAAACTGTTTCTATAGATTAAAAACCTTAATGGCTAAAAATCCAGCCTGATTTCCCCACGGGCACGTGATTCCCAAGCCCAGTTCATCTTTGCTCATTCCCATTTACAGCCAGAGAAATATGGGATAAAAAAAAAAAGCCCAACCCAGTCCTGGGAACCCTTTACGTGGCGAGAGAGGGATAAGACTGAGGTGGACACGTACTCACTGGCTCAGCTAAGAGGATTTGCATGACCATTTGGTGAGCAAGTTGGGTTTAATCATCTCATCCTCACTGAGCATGTGGGTTAGAAACCAGGTCATGGTCAAAGCTTGATTTGTTCTCATGTAAATAAACAATTGCATATATAAAAAGGTAAACATATACCCGAGAGAGAAACGTGACAGTTTAAAAAAAAAATATTTCTCAATCTCTAACCTGGTCCTTGTTTCATTCTATTGCTTGACTTGTATCTTAATCAAAAATCAAACAATTGTCTGTAGTTCCTGGGGTTCAGCTTTCCCCATCTCTCAACACAACCCCTTTTCACACTGGGAAAATGGATTTCTCCTGCCCCTTTCCCAACTCAACCCAGCCAGGAAACCCCAGGGAGCCCCAAGGACTGCAGCATTGTCCCTCCTCCCATCACACCTCCAAAAGAAGATGCTCCTGCCCGCGGCTCCACTTGGGGAACACATTTAATGCGTCAGCCAGGATTTCACCATGTTCCTACAAACCCTTGGCACAGAGCTGATGGGTTCCAGGGTAAGAGCTGCTCCCCAAAGCAAGATCCAAGGCTGGCACAGACGACTGATGTACTAACAATGAAAATGGGAGTGCCTTCACCCACTCCGGGTGTGCCCTGGTTTATTTTTGAGAAGGTGACCTCAGCACAGCCACGTTATGTCACACAACACGCTTACACCGCTGCTCTGATCTTGGAAAGTCTTCCGAGGGGGATTGCAGGTTAAAAATAGATGCGAGAAAGGCAAAGGAAAGCCTGCCGGTGAGTCACATATTATGGGTCCTGCTACGAGTGGAATAAAAAAACCCCAACAAATATTCATCTTTTCCTGCGAAGGAGCCAACCGGGGGGTATTGCACTGCTCGGAGGAGCTGGATCAGAGCATTGCTGGGGGAGTATTTGTTCCTGCAGCTCGAGGGAAGCACGTCATGTTTTAAAAGAGCGCAAAAGCTGGGCTGTCCCTCTCCGAAAAACAAGAGATTTATCGGCAGAAAAGGCCAGAACGAGCCCTTTCCGCGAAGGGTTACGGCTCTTCGGTCCGGGACACAGCGGGGAATTGTTCAGAGCAGAGGCACAAACCCAGCGTGTCCTGAAGTGGCTGTTCCCAAAGCACTGGGACGAGTTATTTTTAAACCAAATGCTGAGTTGAAACTGAATCAGACAGCAAACATCTTCCTTGAACAAACGTGACTTACTTCTCCTATTTCCCATGAATTCAGCAAAGAGGTTTAAATACCCAAACCTGATTTTTTTTACCCCCCCCTGCTTTCAAAGCGTTTCTATTTTCAGTGCCGATTCCCAAAGAAAAAGCTATTGGGGAAAAAAAAAAAAGTCTTTTTTTTTTTCCTTTTCAAATAAAAGCTGCTGTTTCACCTTCTAGCACACCTGGGTGATACCACCAACCCTGGGAGGGGCCAAAGGCACATTTTTGGGAGCTGTGTCCCACGTGGGTTATCGTCTACAGACGCAGAGCATCACCGGGAAGGCATCAGCCTGCGGCCAGGGAGGGTCCCGGCCGTAAGGAGCTTACACATGTCCCTGCCTGGAATAGCAGGTAGCACACGAGCCGAGGTCATTACACCCCTAATCGGATTGCAGCATCTGGATGAACATTTATAGCCTTTTTAAGACAGTTGTCTGATGGTAAAGGAGGGTGTGTGCAGCTGACAAATGTTTTATATTCTGGTTGCCGGCCCCTGAACAGGAGAAATTCATATTAAATTAATTTGGCTCATCTGCTTCCTCACAGATCCAGCTTTGTCTTTGCAACAAAACCAGAAAAAAAAGACTTGCCTTATTTGCTGCTTTCTTCCCCCAAAACCACCTTGCAGGAGTCCATCTCTGGAGCCTCCCACCAGCAGGATCCTGTTGCCTGAGTCACATCTGCCCATAGATCACGTCACAAAAAGATGCTGCTGGCGAGGAATGCTGGTCAGCACAGGGGGGACACAAACTCCTCCTGGCAACAAACTCCTCCTGGCAACAAACTCCTCCTGGCAACATGGCTGCAACGAGTCTCATTTTCTAGAGCACTCCTAAACTGGTTTATTTTTTCCATGCTAGCTTTGCATCTGTCCCAAAAGAAAACCCTTCCTGGAAGCAGCATGGGGTGTTGCATGGAAAGTTTGGGTCACTTACTTTTCCCCCCTCACCACCACCCCAACAATTCCTCTCCTGGCACATTGGTCCTGCCCTTACGTGTCTTCAGGATTAAGGACTGGCTGGGACTTCTCCCCATCATCACAGGTTGTGTAACTGATGATACTGCGGAAGCACGTGGAGTCAGTTGTCCTGCTCTTGCCAGTTTTGCTTCTTCCTGGCCTGTTTCTGCCCATAGCAAAAGACTAAGAATTTATATGGTCTTTATATATATCCTTTTTTATTTATTTTTTTTTACAGACAAACTTAAGATGTCAAGAGCAAAGGAGAAATACATCCACAAGCTGCTCTCTCCTTTCATCTGCTGCAGTTTAATACGGAATAATGGTGCAGGTAAAGATTTCTATGCAGTGCATGGAAAACTCCTCCTTTGACTAAAAATGGGCCAAAAATGACATTTCATTTCTCTCAGAGGGGAGCTGCTGTTCCTGGGGTCTGCAGCGCCACGAGCCCCAGCGTAGCTTTACCCTGTCTGCACGTCGAAACCCTCACCACTGAAGAAAATGCACAATACCCTAATTAGGCTTCAGTTTTTTAATTACACACACTGACTTGGGAAGATAACAGCCTGACCAAGAGGCATCTTTCCTTTTCGGTGGGAAGCAAGTGCTCCTACGCTCCTATTTATTTCCCAAATTGCATTTTCTCTGCTCTCATCCAGGCAGGAGTACTACCAAGACTTCTGGTTCCCAAGAAAAATCCAAAGTGGAGAATTTTATCTTAAAAGAGACTATTCTGGGGTGAGACCAGGAAATAAACCAAGTTCTGCAAAATGCATTTCATTAACCCTCGAAACACAGCTTTTATTTCCACCTATTTTTACCTTAGGAGGGTTTAAAGATGTTTCCTGACGAGCTAAGTGTGATTTGAGATGGGGTGAGCTTGAGCCTGGAATTTTTACCATCTCCAGGGAACAACATCAGGATAGGGACAGGATGTGGGACTTCAACCCTACCCCTAAACCCCACCAAGTTACCCCAAAACCCCAGGAAATCTCCTACAAACTATTTTAATGCCTTTCCCTACCTTTGCGAACTGTGGCGAATTCCCCAAGAGAGTCCCAAGTTATGTCAGTAAGTTTTACATGAACTAAAGCCAACAAATAAAAATAATTAAAAAAAAAAAAACCAATGTGGAAAAAAAGCAGTGAAGCTGGGTCAGATGAACCCGGGTCCTTTCCCAGCTCATCATTAAACCAAAGTCCACGTTTTCCAGTCACTGAAAAACCCTCATCCCGTTAATGCTTTCCAACCTGGCACAGTGCCCCCCTCGCACTTAACGTCCCATTTTTTCCTCCATCCCCTGCCCCTGTCTGAGCTGTGGCTGATGAGGGGCCAAACCTCCAGTGGAGATCGATGCAGCTCTTGGCTTGCTGCCGGGAGAAATTTTACCCAGAGCTGCTAAAGAAACCATGTGGCAGGTGGCTGTGTCAAATAGATGCCGTGGATATACTGATTTGGGTGGTTTTAGCACTGCTAATGCCCACAATAAATTTGAAATTAATTAATAGGCAATAGGCCGCTCCTGCTCGATTGGCAGCTGGGATCTGACAGAGTTTCTGTATTTCCCCAAATAGGACCAGAACTTCCTCTGAAATATATCATTATGGAAAAATCCTGATTTTTAGAAGCCATGGATGAATTCATCCCAACCATCCCTTTCCTGGTGCTGTATTTCTTTTCCTGGCTTTGGATTTAAACAGCCCACTGAAGAGTATTTAAACCAAAACCAGGGAATCAGGGGCCATCTGCCCATTCACACAAGGAATAAACATGCCCATGTATTGTAGGAGGGAGCTTCAGCAGGCTCACTGACCTCAATCCCACCCTGTTATTTCATTTTCTCCTCCAGAAGTAAATACACATATCTCCCTGGCACAACCAAAGTGTCAGCACAACCCATTTCCCTGCCAGAAAGAAATTCCCATTATTATTATTATTATTTTTTAACATAATCCAGCCAGATGGATAAACAGGAGAATGGAGCACAGGGGTGGAAATCCTCTTTACAGCCAGATGTGCTCCATGGCCCAGGGGTGGGAGCATCACTAGGATGGCCGTTTCAGGTGACAAAACCTCAAGAGGGTTTTTTAGGGTTGGGATGGGAATAACTCCTTATCCTGGTCTTTAGGTCTCAACAGCCCCAGGGTGCTGAACAAGCCCCAGGGTGCCATGAGCATCCCAAATAATTTTTAATTGCCTTCTGTGGCATTTCCTCCCATTAAATATCATGGTTAACTCAACATAAAGAGTGATCACTCTGCGCAGGAGTGAGTTTTACTCCTCTGGAGCGAGACAAACTGGGAAGACTGATTCATCCTTTCCCTTCTGTGTCTGAGTCTATTTTATTTCTTATCCATCAAGGCACAGAGCATTCATTTTGCAGGATAATGGATTTGGAGATGCAGCTGCCAACTTCTAAAAGCATCATTTTCTCTCCTAGAGCCCTGACCCCAAGATTTCCAAGCCCTGCTGATTCCATTGATATTGCTTCAATACATCACCCGAGCGCTGCCACATTCCAAGGTTTCCAAACCAGCCCCATTGAGATTTCTTCGATAAACCACCCAAGTGCTGCAATTTTCCAGCCACTTCTTTGGTCACCGACATTGCTCCCTGTGCCCCTATCTGCCAGGAGGGACGATCTGGGGTGAACCCACATTTTTGCAGGGTGCTGGCTAAGGTATTTCATAGGGAAGGAGGCTGGATGGGGCCAGGCTGTGCAGGGCTGGGCTGCGCAGGAGCCAGCTCCTCCCTCTCGCTATTTATTCCTCCTCATACCTCTGTGGCCAAGGCTGAATCACCCAGGGCTGAGCAAGCTACCAACTCCAAATCGGTGAGTGTCAGGGGAAAATGGGACGTGGGGGTTCCGGGTGGGATAAATCCTGAGCTGAGGGGGGTTTTAACACCGAGCACCATCACAGGGGATGGGGGGGCTGCCTCCTCTCCCTGCCCTCGCCACCTAAAAATAGACGTTTCCAGCTCCAAAGGCAAATGTCCTCCTTAAAAGACAGAGCTCTGCTTCTCCGCGCTGCTTGTTTATTCAGGGCCGATTCAAAGCTGATGCTGGTGCGAAAATGTCTTTACCCCCCAGAGCTACTGGGAGGGGTTTGTTCTTTCTTGTGGCTCTCAGCTGTGCAGGACTATACTTCCCCATTATTTGGGGAGTTAAAAACAACAAAAAAAAGAGGGGGATTTCTGAAAAACAGGAGTGTCATTTTTGGAAAGCAAACTGCCATCCTGCATCCCCCCTTTCCCCACAGCCCCAGCCCTGATTTTTCACTGTCCATGAACCAGAATCTTCCCAGCATCACTGGGAGAGTACAGGCACCCCCATTCCTGAGCATCTTCCCACCCTCATCATCGCATCACTCCTCCACTGTCCCCACCTCTCCTAATTTCTTCTCCTCCCCCCCCCCCCCCCCCTCCCCCCCCCCCCCCCCCCCCCCCCCCCCCCCCCCTTCTCTCCCCTCCCCCCCCCCCCCCTCCTTCCCCCCCTCCCCCCCTCCCCCCCTCCCCGGCCCCCCCCCCTCCTACTTTCTTCCCCGCCCCGCCCGCCCCCCCCCCCCACCCCCCCCCCCCCCCCGGTTATTTCTGCCGTTATTTTGGCACCAGGGTGTTGGTTTTCCTCTCCAACCCCCAAACCCCCTTCTCGCCAGCCCTGCGCATGTAATTGCTGCTTGCGAGCTCTCCTCGGAGCCTCCATTTTCCGCTTCCCCTCTGCCCTGAAGGAGCGAGGGGTTTCCTCCCGTTCTCCAGCACAGCCGTGGGTAGAAATCACTGATACAGAAACTGCTGGAACTCATCCCTCACGCCTCCCTGCGCTCCCAGACGGGGAGAACTCAGGAGGAAGGTTCAGCAGAATCGAGCTGGGGGGAAATACCTGTGAAATTATATTATCAAATGGCTTAATAAGAATAACAATATTACAGCCACGCTGTAAATAGTCTTTCCAAGGAGAGGGAAGCCAGCTCCAAGCCTGAAGCAGCAGCAGCTCCCCTCTCCCATCGCACGCAGGGGCTTTGGGCCAGTGGCCACATTTACTGGGGGTGAGGCTCAGCTCCCAGAGGAGCTCGGTAATTGGCACAAACACAACGAAACCTTTGCCATGTTCATTAGCGCTCCTTTCTGGAGAAGGCAATTATAGGAGCAGGTCGGTGTTGCCAGGCTGGAATGTCCTCCAGGGTTTTGCCACAACCTGTTTTCATCCAGGGATTGATTCCAACCCCCCCTTCCTGCCCTTAGAGCTCACCGTGGGGACTCGCACCTCTTCCAAACCAAAAAAGGTAAAACAACAAACGGAAACCAAGAAGAGTTGCCAATTTACTACTTCCCCCCATCTTGTTTCCTGCTTTTTTGAAGCACCCATGGGGTGTTCTCCCATCTGAGTTTTTACGCTGTCTTCCAGCTATTTTGACACACACACACCCCCGATCCCTTCTCGCTCCCTCCCCTCGTCAGTGGGTGCTGCAGAGCGAGGGAGGCAGCAAACCTACTTGAAAGCAAACTGCTTGCACCCCATGGTTTTTTCCCCATGAGATGGTGTCGAAGAGGCAGCCTGAGCCTGGCTTTCCTCCCTGTCACAAGGGACAGGCTCTTGCATCTTCCCTGCTCTCTTAATTAAACCACTTGCCAACAATCCCAACCAAAATGCTGACATTAAAGAGCCTTAATTCAGACATTTCTGGGTATAAGACCATATCTTTTGCAAGAGGAGGGGTAGAAAGAAAGAGCATCATTATCTGAGCATGAAGAGAGGTTAATTTGCTTTTTATGGACCATAAACCCATAGCTAACGTGCAACAGAAGAATTTCTTTCTTAAACAGGGGTTTGTTCTGCCTGATTGTGCTGTTTAGGGCAGTATCTCACCAGAGACTATCGTCTCTTATCTGCATTAAACTTAATCTCTGGGCTGAGTGGTGACTCATGAACAAGCAGGTCCATTAATTGCTGCAAAAACCCCTGCTCAGGACTCAGGCCTTAATTGTTTCTTGCTGTAACACCAGGCAGAGTGTGCATCTGAAGGATGCTGCAAAATGCCCACCCACACTCCGCTGGGAACGCTTTGCTCTCCCTTCCCAGCATCCTGGAAGCACAGGGGAGGTGGATTTTGGGGAATAACTCAACCTCAGGAATGATTGAGCTCTGTTCCTCAAGGAACCCTTTGCTATTTCTGGGCTCGCATGTTAAACACAACAGTAACAGCAACTCAGGGCTCCTTGGCATTGTGAGGAGGCATCCAAAGGGATTTCTGCAGCTTGGGAGGTGTTTTCCCAAGGATTTGCAGACCTGGTGCATACTATACAGGCTGGATTATAACATAGGGAGAGAAGCAGCTCCTAAAATAAGATTTCATCCTTACCAGCTAAGGCAGGAACTGCCTGGCACGGCCCTGGGATGCCAGCAGCAAAACACTGCATAAGCAGATACTCACAAACACAATAAACTCGAAAAAAGCTGTTCTTCGGTTAAAGTCTGTTGCACATAAACTTGGCCAAAACACGCTGAATTTCATTCTTTGGGGAAAAAATGTCCAACCTTCGGGGCAAGGCTGGGCCCTGGCCTTCCTTGCTACACAAAAGCTTTGAGGTTGGGCTGAATCTGTTCATAGCCATCAACCCTTGCACATCCAAAATCTTTTATATATCATCCAAAATCTTTTATATCTTATCTCATCCAGTTGGATACAGCAGGTTTGATACGTGGATCTTTACCTTCTAACCAAGTGAACCACTTTTTTCCCCAAAGCTTTTAATCTACTTCTTAAAATTGCCATTACTAGCAGAGGATCTGTTGGAGGGGATATATATATTTAAATATAAATAAATATAATATATTCAAGAATACATATCTAAAAATAAGAGGGGGTTGGAGGGGATAAAGATGCCTTTAAGTCCAAAGCTTTTTGTTCTGCTGTTGAATTAAAGGGGACAATGAGTTTTAGGTGATGCATAATTAAGGGAGCCTAAAGCCCGTGGTGCTCGCGCAGGGGCCGTGGGGTCTCTGCCTCCTCTGCCTGTAACGCTGCCTGTCATTGTGTCCCGCAGCCATGGCCAGGCTCCTCCTCACCTGCTGCCTGGTGACCCTGCTCCTCATCTCCTGGACCGACGTCGCCTTCTCCAAGAAGGGCAAAGGCAAACCCAGCGGAGGCGGCTGGAGCACGGGGAGCCACCGCCAGCCCAGCTACCCCCGCCAGCCCAGCTACCCTCAAAATCCTGGTTACCCCCACAACCCCAGCTACCCCCACAACCCGGGCTACCCTCGCAACCCTAGCTATCCCCACAACCCCGGCTACCCTCACAACCCCGGCTACCCCCACAACCCCGGGTGGGGACAGGGTTACAACCCATCCAGTGGAGGAAGCTACCACAACCAAAAGCCATGGAAACCCCCCAAATCCAAGACCAACTTGAAGCACGTGGCCGGAGCGGCGGCAGCGGGTGCCGTGGTGGGAGGCCTGGGGGGCTACGCCATGGGACGCGTCATGTCGGGGATGCACTATCACTTCGACAGCCCCGATGAGTACCGCTGGTGGAACGCGAACGCGGGGCGCTACCCCAACCAGGTTTACTACCGGGATTACAGCAGCCCTGTCACGCAGGACGTCTTCGTTGCCGACTGCTTTAACATCACGGTGACCGAGCACAACATCGGCCCTGCCGCCAAGAAGAACGCCTCGGAGGCTGGTCTGGCGGCGAACCAAACGGAGATAGAGATGGAGACCAAGGTGGTGACAAAGGTGATCCGGGAGATGTGCATCCAGCAGTACCGCGAGTACCGCCTGGCCTCCGGCATCCGGCTGCATCTTGCCGACACCTCCCTTGCCGCCCTCCTCCTCCTCCTCCCCCTCTTCGCCATGCACTGATGTGCTCGGGATCCCACGGCTTCGAGATGCCACCCTTGTCCCTGCGGGGACCACCCGACCCTCCCTGTTCCTGCTTTCGGTCATCTTCGGTGAAGAGTCTTTGGGGCACACGGGCACCGACACTCCCCATCACCTCCTCGGAGGCTCCAGTTTAAGTAACCGGATGAAAATTTCCTTCTCCACCTCAAACGTATCCCCGGCGTGGCAGGACAGTGATGGAGCTGGATGCCCAAAGAAACGGCCTTCACCACCTCGTCCTCCTTGGGACCACCCTGAGAGGGACTGGACAGAGAGGAGGGTCCTCACCAGGTCCTTGGCATCCCTGCGAGAGCATTTCCAAAAACCTTCTGTGCTAACAAGCAGGGTTCTACCCAATTCCCTTAATCCCACTGCCACCAAACCCCCTCCCCCAGGGCACACCGCAGAGTCACACCCGAGTACCCAGACACCCCGTGAGCACCAACACACCCCACAGAGGTTTTAGAAGACTCAGATATGGCTTTTACAAGCAAAAAAAATCTCCCAGGTTGCATTTTTAACCCTTTAATCCCAATACTGCCCTTCCTCGTGTACATAGGGACCTGCCCACCCCACACCTTGCATGCTGCAAACACCTCCTGCAGCAAGACACAAAAATAGTCTTTTTTTAAATTTTATTTTCTCCTGCAGCAGGGCTGAAGTCCTGACCAGGTTTCAGTTGCCCCCTCACGCCGCTTCGCTTTCAGTTGAGCCTCACTGCCTTTCTTAACCCATCTAAAGGCAAAAAGTGCTGCTGAATGCCCCAAAATGAGAACGCTTGGTGTGCTACAGCGCAAGAAAAAGTAATTTTGGATGTGCTGTAGGTGACAAGTCACACACACTTCAGCACCTTGACCTAAAGGACATTAAGATAACAGCAAAAAGGATGCTTGGGAGGGTCAAACACATAGCAGGAGACTTAAATGAGCTAAATCAGATGGTTGCAGCAAACAGCATCAGGAAAACCAAGCCTGAGGGCTGAGAGATGCTCAAAAAAAACCCCCCTAATGTTTTGTAAGCAATTTGTGGAAGCAGCAGGTGAAATTTTTGCTTCTCACATTTGGGCCAACGCTGGGTTGGGTACAGCCCATGGGCACATCTGTAAAGCTGCGCTTGAACCAGTCGCCCCGAGTTATATTTAATAACTCTCATGTATTTTGGTTTGGGTTTTTTGAATGACACCGTCCTAAGTGATTTTTTGCATCAGTGTAAGCTAAGTAAAGATACATATATATATATATATATTTAAAAAAAGAATGTAGAGACAAGAAATCTTTCAGGATATTCACTGGAAAAGCAGGGCTTTGAGGTAACCAGTACTTTGTGATACGCAGATGTTTTGTAAACCCGCAACGGTGCATGCGCACGATTCGCCGTTCCGATACTTTTCTAAGTGTTTGACGTCTGGTACAAATTAAAAGGGATAAAGCCAAGCTGCCCGTCGGCCTCCTTCCTGCAAACGGCTCTCGCCCATCCCCGCGGCGCCGCGGACAGAGGCGGCATTTTCCACCCTGGCTGTCGCTGCTCCCCAGGCTGTGGGCGCCTTTGTTCCCTCTCGGCACTGAATCTGGCCCCAACCCCGCCGTCCGCGTTAACCTTTTCCCCTCCCCTGCTCCCACCAATGGCATCGCCTCCAGTGAACAGTTTCTAACGAAGCTGATGTGCTGGCTGGGGCCGGGGAGTCCTTCTCCCCATAGAAAGTCAACACCCATTTATTCGTTGTATTTCCTCCATATATTTTCTGTCTAATAATAAAGAGTTTTTACATTTGCTGTTTCAGTGGCTTTAAGCCCAATGAACTTCACAGGAAGCCCCAAGCCCTACTTAATGTTGCCAGAATTCCAAATCTCCCCAGTGCCAAAGTCAGCATCGCCGAATCCCAGCATGGGGGGGGTGGGAAGGGACCTCTGGAGATGATCTGGTGGCACCCCCCTGCTCCATCCAGCAGGGGCACCCAGAGCAGTGGGCCCAGCAGCGCAGTGTCCAGCCAGGTTGGGAATCTCTCCAGACACGGAGACTCCCCAGCTTCTCCGGGCAGCCTGGC
>WTSP01013687.1:8130-19336 GCA_025331215.1 Actenoides lindsayi | reverse complement strand
CTCCCACTAGAGCAGGTTGCTCACAGCCCCATCCAGCCTGGGCTTAAAAACTTCCAAGGATGGGGCTTCCACCACCTATCTGGGCAACCTGTGCCAGTGTCTCACCACCCTCATGGGGAAGAAATTCTTCCTAATGTCTAATCTGAATTGACCTATCTCTAGTTTTAATCCATTCCCTCCAGTCCTATCCCCACCCGACAGCCTAAAAAGTCCCTCCCCAGCTTTCTTGTAGCCCCCTTCAGATACTGGAAGGTCACAATAAGGTCTCCCTGGAGCCTTCTCTCCTCCAGACTGAACAACCCCAACTCCCTCAGTCTGTCCTCATGTCAGTTTTAGGGGAGACTGAGGAGCATGGCAGAGCTGTTGCTCAAGAAACGGTACTGGAAAGTGCCACCCGCCCTGATCTTTGTTCCAGGAAAGTCACAATATGCAAGTTTATCGCTCCAGAAACACCCGAATCATCTTCCAGATAGCTTTAGTGTTTCAGTCGATAGCAGGTTCTCCTCTGACAGCTTCTGGGAGAGCGCATCACGTTTCAGCGCCTCCACTCTGGCTTCTCCAGCACCCCGGGGAGCGCAGCAGGGCTGGTGCCAGGCTTGGAAGGGCTACAGAGGCAATTTCTGTAACTCGAACCCTTTCGCACCATTCACGAGGTGCGGTGAGGGATCTGTGAGTTGGAGCCAGAGCTGGCTGCTGGTCACTAATCCTCTCTCTAGAGGGCGAGTGCTCCCTGTTGTATTTTACACCCTCCCCGAAGCAGGGTTTTTGTCCTGTGGTACAGCCTTGCTTCTGCCCCTGTCTCGGTTACAACTGATGTTATCACCCTTTCTTATGGCCAAGCCTCAGCTTAACCCTTGCTTTCTTGCCAGGAAAGACCGCTCAGGTCACCGTATTGATTTTGCTGCCGGCCGAAAGGAGCTTTCTGTTGACACAGTTGGCAGCGAGACGAGCCCTGCGCTTAGAGCTCATTAGATCGGTGGGGTGAGAGCCGAGAGCTAAAGTCTGACACTGCAGCAAATGGGGAAGCGGCTCCAGCGCTGTTCGCTGTCGCCTCTGGAAATTCAGCGCAGTTACCGCATCTGCGGTTTGTGATCTGCTTTCTCAGCGCTCCCTCTTCGGATGGGGATTTCCCACTGAAACGATGCAGAATTCGCCATTTCTGGGCTGGGCTGGTTTTTAATTGTTCACCTGCCTACGAAACATGGCCGTGCCATGACAGAGCTTTGAAATGAGGCTATTTTCGTTTGAAGCCGGAAGCAAAATCTGGTGGGTTTACAAACGGAACCGGTAGGAACTATACTTTAAAAGTGCCGTGAAAAATGCTGACGGCACTGAAAAAAATTAAGCTGAAGGTAGTTCAAGATAGGAGCAAAAATGGATAGTCTTTTTCCTCAAACAGATAGAACAATGCCTACTTTTTCACAGTATAGTGAGGCTGGGGCTGTGTTTGTGTGCTCTGGCAGGGGGGTTGGACTTGATGATCTTCAGATCTTCCAACCCCTACCATTCTGTGATTCTGTGAGGTACAAGACAACCCTGTGTTCCAGGTTCTTCTGCTAGCTTCGGGTAGCTTCAAGGAATGGCTAAACAGCAAAGCACATTCCAACACCGAGATACTTGTCCGAGTTACAGAAAGTGTGATTCTCTTAGAGTGGCAAAAACATCCCCCCAAGACAAGAAGCAATGTGACACTGATGCATTTATAATGCTTCTGCTTTTGTGACTAACCTGTCCAGCAATGCACTCCGTGGCGTGGACATACCTGGAGTTAATGAATATTTGTGGGAAAACAGAGCTGTGACTTTGAAGAATATCATACAAAGGCCCACGAAGAGGTGAAGCATCCCACGTACCCTTATGGCTTTACACATTGCACAGTAAATAAAATCACAACGCCGAGTGCCCTGAGTATTTCTAGGAATACCAGTTTACTGTCTGCTGTCCATTCTCAGCACTAAACATCACTATGGAAAAAACAGTATGTGATCAAAGATGGTATTCATTAGTTAACTATTAGCCAACAATTATCAGTCTTGAATTTTCTGTGTGCTTGGTTTTGTATAGCAGCTAAAAATCCCTTAACTTAGTTTCATGAACTATAATGAAAAGGTAGGTATCTAGGGAGTATTTCTGTAAATGAGACAGGAGCTGTGAGAAATACCCTACCTGTCAGTCTGGGAAAGAGCTAATTCAGAAGGAAAACGACTGAATTATGGAGAAGCATCCTGAAGAGTCAAAGCCAAGACTGCAGAGACTCTGTAAACCTTCCTGGCTGTTACAGATCCAAAGGGAATGACAAATCAAAAGCTAGCAAAGGCCTCTCAACTTCAGATGAAAGACAAGAAGGTTTGGACACTCACTGATCAGTGGATACTGCCCAGTACACAAGCCCATTCTTTAATTAAAACTATTCCTGTATGCCAAGGGTGAGGGCACCATGTGCTTGAGCTGGCAGTTAACTTTAACCAATAGATTGTCGGGTTCTCTATATACAATATTTTCTTAAACAACTAGAACGTCGTGGTTGAAAGGACTGAAAGTTTCTGCCCTTTGCAGCCTTCAGCAGAGGGGAACACTCACTGTCCTATGAGGCACCAGCCAGCTCAGTTTTCCCATGTCTGTTCAAGCTCTTGCGCATCTGCACAGAATTGAAAGTTATAATTTACAGCTAAATGTATATATGTGTATGTCAACTATGTATTTATTAATTGTAGTTGTGTTTAAAGGCTATGACTGAAGATCAACATCTTCTTGCCTGAAGGACTTCACATGAAAATGAAAGGACAGTCTTTGAGTCTTTGTCCCCAGACTGGCCGAGTGAAATCCAATTAAAATATTTCCCCATCATGAACTATAAGTATGATTAAGCAATGCCTTAAAATAAACATAATGAAAACATTATCCTTCATTTTCAATTGTGGTTTTCCAATTAAATCAGGGCATAACCTATTTGACAATTAGAATGCAATGATGCCTGTCCCTAGTGGTAAATAAATATTAGTTTGACTTTGGTATGATGAAAGCTTTTATTTTTTAGCTGTTGAGGCACATACCTGTTTGGACCCAGGCTGACACCAAAAACATCCATCTGGAATAAATATCCCACGTGCTGAATGAAAATCTAGTATGAGGTGTTCTCTGTTAGCAAAGTTCAATACAAAAGGAAGGGAAAAGGGGCCAATATTTTCAGGGATTTTGAGCCGCACAAGAAATTCTCCACGTAATAGCAGATGAAATCAGAAGGCAGAGTGCTGAATGACACAGGGTGGCAGCACAGATCAGCAATACTGGCTTCTACCAATTGAAAGGATCATAAATCCCTCATGTCCTCCTTGCAGAAATTTGTGATTTTTATTTGGGCTATTTTGTTCATGCCTTATTGTCACTATATGATCGTTTGCTTAAAGGTCATCCACCTTAAATTGGATTGAAGTCAGGCTAACCTCCTATGGCTCGGTCTAGCTCTAAATGAAATCATTAGTGGGTGAAGAAACGAGCTCCTAGAGAATGCTTGTTTTGGAGTGGGTGAAGTTAGACATCCCAGGTGAAATCCTGACGTTGTTGAAATCAAATGAGTGCTTTGTTACTGCCTTTCATGACACCAGGATTTCAGTGCTAGGCTAGGATTTTCAGGAAGTCAAAGGAAAGGACAGGGAGATTCAGGCATTTAAATCATGCAGTCACTTAGATTTGAAGACAGTGTTACAGAGAAGTGGTGTAGCTTGTTGGAAAATCCTAATCCCAAATCCACATTCAATCACTTGCCTAACTGACCCGGGTCCTTGGGGTTTTGCACGTTTGCACTGCCTGTTAATTTAATGCAAATGCATCGAGGAAAGCATGTAACATCACCTTGTTAGTGGACTTTCTATAACTTAAAGGGCTTCAGTTTGCAAATGTAACATATTGTTTTAACCTCCTTGTATTCCCGTTGTGTAAGGGTATCCCCAAGGTAAAATGAAGCTATCATTTCCAGCAGAAGCAAGCTCAATATTTCTTTCTCCATAGCTAGTATACAGAAATTTGGGTTAATTTCTGTATTCATATCAGCTGCCTTGTGCATCTGGGTTTCCATCCCACAAATGCAGCTCCTTAATGCTAAGCGTGCCAGCTCTTCCATTACAGTCACATGAAATTACTTCCATATTTAAGGTGCATGTTAGCAGTGTCAAGGTCCTTAGGCAATGCACTGTGAGATAGTGTTCTCCAAATTCTGTGACTCAGTCGGGTGTAATAAAGGAGTAATGACCTTGCATTTTCATGTCACAATGGCAGCATTGCTTTAAATTAATCCGTTGTATTTATTTTCTCAGGAACAAAAATCTCATTTAATAGTAATCTAGGAAAAGTGGCTTTTTCTTTCTTTAGACATTTGTTCTTTTATGTGCATTCAGCTCTTGTCCATTCTGAAAGACTCTATAGTAACTGGAGATACAATGAAATTATGACATCTCAAGAGAAAAGAGGCTGAAATCCGAACAAATGAGAGAAGAAAGGATTTTTAGCCACTCTTTTTACTCGTTTTGACTGACATCTACTGAGCAGCAGTGTCAACTAAACATTATATGAGAAAATAGCTTTTACTTTTTCTTGATACAGCTAACACCGAATGTAGGTGCTTTATTACACGTTTTATTTCTTGTCTTTTGAATTAAAAATCAAAACACTTCACCCATCCTTTAAATGCTGCAGTGAAGATAAAGGTCAAGTGCTTTATCTTCATATAAAGATGATTACAATAATCTCCTTACGCATTCCCTTAAAAAGCTGACTTTTCAGCGCCCTCCATATCTTTCTTGCCGTCCTCCTTTGCTTCTGGACACCCTTGTTTTGTTCCCATTTGCTGGGAATGCACGCGAGCACATTGCTTTTGTCCAAATGGCTGCACATGGCGCCCACTGTCATTAGATACAGCGAAGATAATAAACGAAAAATAAGTTGTCTACAAGCAGGAAGAATTCTGCGACAAGTTGAGGCAATCTGTGTCAATGTCAAAAGGAGGAAGGACATTTGCACAGCATACATTATGCAGCTCTAAACACTTCCTTGAATATACATGCTGAGCACATAGTACTTATGAGAGAGGCTGTAAGGGGATTTTTAACTTTTATTCCTCAGGGCTCCATCCTGCAACGTGGCGTTGAAAGGCTCCTACTCCTTCTGAAATCATGAAAGCGGTGGCGAAATATTCGCCGATTTAAATTAGTATAGATCCATTGAAGCCTTCCTCCTTATTTCAGTAACATCTTACATCAGCCAAAGCCTTGGTCCTTAGAAGAAAAAACGGTTCCAGAACTTGGTCAGCCTTTTCCAGTATCAGATCAGCAGACTTCAAGAGCAGCAGGAAACGTATTCCCGAGGGACAGCTGGGATTTTGTACATCTTGGACATCTATAGGAACTATGGTGCTAAGAAAACGAGTCGCGTAATTTGACGAGGGTGAAAAACCTGAGCAATGACGACGTTGTTAGCAATAATAAGGTGGCACCTGATGTTTGAAGGTCTAATCCTGTCATATTCTGACGTCCTCCGATTAGGCAGTAAATGAATTTTTAAAAGAGCCAAGATGGTGAGGGGCAATTACAACCAAATGCTTCTCAGTACTTTTTTCTTTAAAGAAAGATTGATCATTAAAAGGAAATGCCCGAAATAGGTCCAGCTCTATTATCACACCTCCAAGCAAAAGTACCCAAGATGATTCCAACAGTACATTGGAGCACTGAGAATTTTTATGGAGGTTTGAAGTGCAACGGATAATCTGACAAATGTAACTCTTACAGTTTGAGCACACCACCAAAACCAGCTCCCTGCCTTCTGGAAAGTAACAGCACGTTTTAGAATAGCCCAGACTCAATTCATATTGATCCACGTAAAGAATAATGACCAACCACACTGTTTCAGTAGAATTAATCCAATCTCTTTCCCTACTTCCCTTGTTGAACCCTCAAGAGAGAATTATAGATTTCTTGCACTGTTAGGCTCATTCACTTACTCTGTGGCAATGACCTACTTTCTGTTCAACACAGAGAATGCGGGACTCGGAATGTACCAACAACCAGCACTGGGCTTAGGCATGTAGTGTTGTGATTGTCAGAGATAAAATCTGACATCCAATAAATCTTTGATCTTGAAAGGAAATGGTGCTTATTTGCATCTAAGTACTTGCAAGCAATTGCAGGTAATCCAAATGGAGAATCAAAGCCAGAGAAGCTTTTTTTTTTTTTGCGAGTAATTACACATTTAAAAATTCTAGGCAAAAAAGCAGTTTGGGTTTGATTTGCTCAGAGGAGCACTGAGGGATGAATTTACACAAGTTTACAAACACAGCTTCTGTCCGACTCCCTGTGCCCTTGCCTTCGGTCATTGCAAAAGAAATGCTAATTAATGGAGCATAAAGTGGTATTTGTTTGTTCCTTGTAGGTCTCTTACTTGAGAAGGATGCAACCTGGAGGGGATGTTGATCTCGGTTATTATAAAAAGCAAATAACACGTCTCCTCAAATGCTACAGTCTTGCACGTGTCCTGGAAAGAATGGAAAGCCAGGTAATGAATAACAGAAAGGTTTGTCTCAGAGGCTCGTGAACTGCAGTGTAAACATCCTACCTCAGAATTACAGGCACATGAGCGATACGGCTGACACACGGTACGCTGTGCTTTGTCATGACTGCTTTGGTACAGGGCAAAGCGGCGATAATCCTACATGGCTTTATGCCAAAAAGGAGATTGATTTGCTTGAAGTGTGGAAAATGAGATGCACCCCCCCCCCCCCCGTCAATGAGTGATGTCCTTCATGTGAAGGCAGGAAGGATCAAAAAAATCAAAAATTGCTTTTTGAGATTTGAAAATTTGGCTTGAATAGAAGAAAACTTCCTCCGCAAAATTTCTCCGGATAATATTTTTTTTAAATGGCAATCTTTTTTTTTTTTATTAAGAAGGTCATTTTAAAATAAACCCCAGTATTTTTGCTCAGAAGCGCTGGGCAATACCTTGTGACATGGATAGGACTTTCAGTTCTCCAAAACGAGTGCAGCCTGTGCTACCTACAGATTTTGATTGAATTCACATTGCAAGGCAGACTTTTCATATTTTTCTTTTCAGTCAGCATTCCTCCAGTGTCTTCAGGAGGTTTCTGGTGAAGCTGGATGTCGCTCACTGTAGATAAAGATACCAGACTGGCTCTAGGTGAGTAATTAGGACTCATCTACGTGAGAACATTCAGCCAAAGATAGAGTTTAGCTACTTGTCCTAGTGTGCACATCCTGGTTTTCTACTAAAGTAAGCTTGTGAATTGTGGCTGCTCAACAGTGGATGTATATAAAATATGTATAAGTCACAAGTTCCTTTATTTTCCTACTGTAATTGAGAAAGGTAACTTATTTTCATCTACACAAAAAAGAAAGGAACTGAGAAAATTAAAAAAAAAAAAAAAATCATTTTGTTTTCTATATAGCCTTATGATAAGCTTCAAATCTCAACAAAAATTTACATTTTTACAGATTCTGGAACCTTTAAAAAATTCTTTTTATTTTCTTTAAATTGCTTCCTTTCTCATGTTTACCAAAAAAGAAGTTTTACCTTGAAAATGAAAAAAACCTCCATAATAAATGAAAAACAATATTGCCAAAAGACATTTTCGGTGCCAGATCCTTAGATACACTTTTAATGTGCATCTATGACAACATGTTTATTAAATTTCAGAGCTATGCCTCCAGAGCTGCTACTTGCCCTGTATTATTTGACAACAAAATACTTCACAGGGCATCAAAGAACAAGATCACTAGTCATTACTGACGTGCCAAGTTTCAAATGCAAGTTCATCTGGATTTTGGGTGATCTCTCTGGGGGAAAAGTGCTCATATCACTGTTTTTCACAGTATGGTTTTTCACCTTCTCGTCATTCAAAATACCTAACCAACTCTACTCACTCTGTAAAAGTTAATTAGCAGCTATTATAACATTCCTTTTACTTTCTGACAAGCTGTATGTATATAATTATAGTTTTACTTCCTTTCATTCAGCGCATTGCATCATCTGAACCTGCACGGTAAATGAGAATTATTGTCTCTGTGTTTTCTAGCGATATTAATGTTCAAAGTCACAGCAGAATGTCCTTCATATAAAGAAGTTTAATCCTGGAGTAATTAGGTTCTTCTTTCATCTTCGCTCACAAGGCAGAAAAGGGAAGAAAAAAAAATATCTAAACCACTAAAACCAGTCAGTTATTGAATAAGTCTTTCCGTGATGACTGCGAGCGAACAGATAGACCGCAAACTTTTTGAAACAGTCAGAAAAAAAAAATCCTTTCATGTGGGCTGGGTCCCTGAAACCATGTTTGAAAATATGTCATGTATGAAATGAATAATGTTGGAAGTTAAGACTGCTACACTCCCCAGCTTTGTTCCTACTGCTTTCTAGGTTGATTGAAAACAATCAGCTGGAAAGACCTGCGTACACAGGGAAATGACACAAGTGGCCCTTAATAAGATATCCCATTTCCCTCTTATTATGCTAATTAAAGAAAATCACCTTCAGTAACGGAAGATGATATATCTGTATTGGTTCAATTTAACTAATGTTCCATAGCTGCATAGGCAAGCCGTGAAAGCAAATAAAAATATATTCAGCTAGAATTTATCGAGACTGTTCAAGCAACGATCCAGGAGGAGGGCTGAGGTTTATGGTTTCCCCACTACACATTCTGCTTTATGCTGTTACGAGGGATTTTCTACATTCTTCTTCTAACGTTGTAATATAACAATTACTGACTCTCCTGATAAGTCTGATTTGATGGAGACAATACTGCAAAGCAACTAATGCTATCTTCCTCCGTTGACAAAGAGAAAGACTGTATTTTTTTTTTTTCAGAGTGATGTAATTCCACTTCCAAAGAACAAGAACAAATAAAAGAAAATTCTTTTCTGTGTTTGTCCCAAGATGCTTAAGGTTCAATGTGTGTCTTTCAAGTTAACGTTAACAGAATTTCAATCCAAGCTGCCTTAACCCTGATTTAAAGTCAGGAAAATAAGTTATGCTGCAACTGCATTATGCAATGTGGAAAATATAATGGCTGTGGTCAGAACCGTAGTTTTATGTTTCCTGATTAATTTCCAAACTCTCATTATGTTTCTGTGATATGCTTCCATGTAATTTCCATTTGGTTTAGGAGACGGGAGAACAGAGCAAAACATTATGTTGTTATTATTACTGTTACTGAAGGGTTCCCTTTTATTTTGAGCATAGAATCATTCGTTACGTCAAATGTGATTTTCTTGATTACAATGATCACAGATTATGATCCAGTGGTAACTTTGAGAAATCAACATTTTCCAAACGCTGCTGCAGAATACATTTTTTCTCTAACTTTGTGTGATCATGAACCTGAAAGATGCAGTACTTTAAGAAGTTTGTTGATTCTATATGGTGACCTGGTTAACTTACAGAGTAATTTGCCTATCTACAGGTGTGTTAAATAAAGGTGTGTTAAGCTTGGCAACCATAAAGCTTATTCCATTTGAGGGAGTATCCCTTTTTCTGCTATACATTAGTGTTTTCCTAGCAGTATGTGCAGGAGCCTTACAACACACCACCAGCTAATGAATTGCAGTGATAAACTAGTGACACTCCTGTTGTTATTCTTGTTAGCAATCCCAGAGCAACTGCTGAGAAAAGTTAAAGTTAACTCTTTAACTTGTGAGCTGAAGCTCATCTGGGAAGTGCAGGGACTCCCAGTGCTTCCAGCTTGTGAGCTGAGCCCACCACCTACAGCAGCAGAAGGGCCTTCTGCACTCTTCGGCACTTGGAAAAGATTCAGTTTCCAAACCTCTTAAATCTTAACATGCTCTGCTTAGATTGCCAACAAGTCAGCCAGTAAATGCCAGTTACAAAGTGGTTTCCTGTTCAAGGAATGAGGTGCAAGGTGTCAATGGATTTCATAACCAGCCTGGGAGAGGTTACACTTTGAGTAGGTTTTAACTGGTAATCAAAGTTGAAAGATTCTGCCCAGCTGCTAGTTTCCTAAATCATTTAAAGTCCCACCTCTGGGCTAGACTTACGAGCAGCAGCTTGTATTTTAAGTTAAACGAATATTTGGAAACTTAATTTAAAGCAAAGTGGCAGCAGACTGAATGAATTAATTCCTTTTGTAGCATTGGCAGAAAAATGGAAACTGGACAAAGTAAAATGTTTCAGCTTTGCTGGCAAGAGGTTCATAAAGGGAGACTGTGTTTTTAAGTAGTCTGGCTTTTTAATAATGCGTGTAAACTGTACATTGGGTCCCAGTCAGTTCACCCATTTTTTTAAGCAGGAAGTTTCTTTTCCAAATCTCCTATTTGTTTCTTTTCCAAATCTCCTATTTGTCAGAAGCAGCCAGAATTCACACTTTGTCTTCTGACTGTACTCTCATTGAAGCTTTATCTGTCTACATTTCTGTACCGGCATTTATGAGGTTTTTGTGACCATACCATCGAAACACCTCACAAGATTTAATTTTACACTTGGAGCACTCCTATTAGGATGGTTTTTTCCCAGACTTCTGCAAATAAACATTATTATAGTACAGGAAAAAAAAAAAAGTCTCCAAGGTCACTCATGTCCTGAAACTGTAAGTTTATTACATATAGATTATATATAAATAATTTATTTATTGTGATTCTTCTTTTGTTTTTTTTTTTTCTTTCTCCTGTGCAAGATTAAAACCTTTTAGAAATTAGTGATGAACCAACAGCTTCTCTTTCCTGCTCTTACAAGCAGAAGAGAGAAGATAGGGGAGCAGAAAAAGGTATACAGAGGGTAAGTATGGGCTGAAGACCTGTCCTTTGGATCCTGGGAGCAGATCCAAACCACGCTTACAAATATACACCCTGTCCAGTCAACTCTACATACCAATAATAGATGCTGTTCTCTTTTGTTTGCAAACCACTGCTCTATTCTCTAGTTTCTCCAGTGTGCTTGATCCATTCAGGCCTGGGGAAAACATTTTGCACCACGTGTTCTCGTCCTATCTCCTTTTGCAGCACACAGCATCCAGTTAATCCCGTGCGTGGATGTGTAGGGAACAGCTGAATCTGGGTCTGATGTTGGGTTGAGACCTTGGGTCTTCCAACCATATAGATGGCTAAGGAGGGAGAGAGGAGAGGAGAGGAGAGGAGAGGAGAGGAGGGAAGCGGAGGGGAGGGGAGGAGGGGGGGGGCGGGGGGGGGGGCGGGTG
>WTSP01013686.1:2782-13227 GCA_025331215.1 Actenoides lindsayi | reverse complement strand
GGCAGCGGCGGGACGAGGGCAGCGCCGGCCCCTCCCGCCTGCCCCCCCAGCGGCCCGGGCCCAGGCCCGGCCCCGCCCCGCCCCGCAGTTATGCAACGGCCGCCGGAACTTTGGGAACTCGGAGCCGCTGTGGGAGGGGGGCGGTTTCCACAGCGGCAGTTTCGCGGGCCGCGTCGCGCTGGGCCCGTGGAGGTGTCCCGCAGAGTCCCCCGGGAGCGGGCCTGCCGGGATGTCCCTCAGAGTCCGCCAGAGCCGGTGCCGGGGCCCGCCGGGTGTCCCGCGAAGCCCGCGAGGGTCTGTGCGTGAAGCTCCCACCCCGCCGCTCCCCCTGCCCCGCAGGAATTCGGCGGAGACCGGGGAAGGTGGCGCCAGGGAGGCCGGGCGCAGCACTCCAGATGAGCGCGGCGGACGCGGCCCCGGCCCCGCTCGCCGGCGTCTCGCGGCCCTGGGCACTGCGAGGTCCCGGGCGCCCCGGCCCGGGGACGGGAGCAGCTGCACCTCCCAGTCGGGCTATGCACCTACAGGCTTGGTTTCAGTGTTCGCTTCAGGGAGTTCATGGGTGACGCTAATTTCTGGAAGCAAAATGATGCTTAAATTAGTTCACGTACAAGCTTCATAGCGCAAGCTAGGGATGCTGTGCCAATGGGGAAAAAGGAAGCATTCCCACTGACACGGACTACAGCCACTCATTGTAGTTCAGGTAAGGGTTAGCCCTTTGCCATAGGTTCAAATTCCATGCAGCGTTGTAGTGTAATTCTTTCAAACTCACTACCCACAGGTGGTATTTCAAATACATCTGTGAGACTATCATGACTGCCTGGTCACAGTCATTTGTCCTCTATTTAGTCTATACTAGAAGCCAGTGTTGTCATCAAAATGCATTCCTGAGGCTTTCTATAAAGTAAATGTAATGCATACATTTTATTTTGTTAATCTTGTCTCATTTTTTGGTGCACTCATAACAGCTTTTGAATGGTGATCTGACCAGAATTTGCTTAAATGCAGTAGCTGCATCTGTACAGAATAGCACTGTTCACTTTCCAGCTTCAACATTGGCTTATACTATAGGAAGGATATAGTGTTTTTATAACTGCACACAAATAGATCTCACACATTGGCTATACGAACAACTTTATTTTAGTAATGCATTTATTTATTTTAGTAATGCATTTTGGACTGTCTCCAAGCTATACTGGATGATGATAATGTATCCTTCTTGGTAATCAGAATCTACAGTAGGAAAATCTTAGGCAAGTAATTTTTCCCCAAACTTACTTATTTCTTACTCATTTCTTGAGAAGCAGCATGAACTATTCTGAACTTCATTTGATTTCTCCATCTGAGAACTTGGACCTCATTTTTGGATGCTTTTTGTCCCAAGATCAGAGTTATCTTTAATATTGGTAATGCTTCAGCAAGTATTTCCTGTCATTTATTTTTCCTTAAATTTCCTGTTCATGTTTCCATTGGCTAGGCAGATCTCCTTGTTTTTTGTTGTTGTTTTTGTTTGCTTGTTTTGATTGATTTTGTGTGTGTGTGGTTTTTTGCTTTGTGGTTTTGTTATTTTATTTTAATTTTCTGGAGGGGGTCAGGGGCTTGTTTCCACATCTGCTGAATTTCTTGTCAGGAAACCCAGTACTCCTGAGACTTGTTTATGCTTCCCTTCCCTAACAATTTTTCCGTGCTATCTTTTGTACCATTCTTCTCCTGCTTCCTTACAGGGTCACTCTGGCATTTTCACTAGCTCAGAGAGCTGTACTCATTCCAGCACCTGCTCCAGGGTCACACAGATATTACATTTTTCCCTGCAACTTCCAAGTTTAAAACCTTTGGATATTAGATGATTGTGTGCGCACGCATGTGGTTATTGTACAGAAATGATCTGAACAGAAGTGATTCTTCATACAGACTTTTTTTTTGTTCCTCCAGGCTTGTTTCTGTGAGTAGAGACACACCCATCTACCAATCATGCTCCCTTCCAGATGATGAACCCTTTCAAGGCAAAGTTCTCGTAATCGCATTCATGGCAACAGTTCATCTACATTAATTAGACCAATTCCATAAGACAGTGTGGCATCTGATGAGTACCACAGAATCACAGAATGGCTTGGTTGGAAGGATCTTTAAAGATCTAGTTCCAACCCCCTGCCATCAGCAGGGACACTTTCCACTAGAGCAGATCCAACGCCTGTCCAACCTGGTCTTGAACACGTCCAGTGATGGAGCATCCACAACTTCCCTGAGAAACCTGTTACAGTGTCTCTCACCAGTAGGTATATACTCATCTGTTCTAAAGTTGAGCAGTATTTATTACAGCTAGAACTGCTCTTCAGCAAGATGGTAAGCATTTCAGCTGCACTTTTAACTGAATAATATAATCAGCTGCTGTACCACTTGGTGTAGGCTAAAGCATTTCTCTATTTAACTGAAAGTGTTTAAAAATGTAAAAATAAATTCTCATTGTATTGTTGTTACTGTTCTTTGTTTAGAAAATAGGAACTTCCTTCTTTGGACACAAAAATAGGATATGACCACCAGCTTTTACAGAAAGTGACTCAGTATGTTCAAGTTTGTGGAAGACTATGACACTTCCATCACAAGTAATCATTAAGTGATAAAGGAACCAAAGCACAAATGTGACATAGAAAGCCTCCTTATAATTACTTATTTCTTCTAATTACAAGATCATATACTATAAAAAATGAGATAGTAACATTATCTCAATTTCATGTGCTGTTCAAATGTTTTTTAATAGTACAGTATTTTTTTTAACTGAATGACTTATGAAAGTACAGTACTTAGAGTATGCCCTATTTGCTGTACATTCTCTAGCAGCAAATTTGATCTATACTTCAGTGCAAACTCAAGCAAACAGATCAGAAGAAATAAGTGCACTTTCAAATGTACCCTTTGATAACGAGAATCTAATGGTTTGAAGAAACAAGACCACGTGTCGTAATTTTTACTGTAGCTCCATCACTGCTTTGTATCAAAGCCCTACATATATATTAAGACTTTTCTGAGAAAGGCTACTTAGGTGAAGATGCATATGTGATGTCTACTATAAAATAAAACATTCAGGATTCCCTGGAAAAATTTCCCCTTTCCTGGGTAACTGAAGTAATTATCACACAGTGAAGGCAAGGAAGAGCATGCACAGTTCCTGCCTCCTGTTTGGGACTGCCCTGTGCAGAGATTTTAAGTGGTTATGGACTACATCTACTGCTTTCAGAGTACCTCAGTGAAGAGCCATATATAAAAAAAATGCTTCTACTCCTCCAAAATAAATAATGGAGAACAGAGAATACAGTGGAACAGTAACCATGTTCCTTGAAGTTTCATTATACAAAGGTGTATCATTTACACTTTAATAAACATACAGTCTGTCATGCAAATTAATAATTTTTATTTGCACTTGTGGCAATTGGGTATTATTTGATAGACTTTGTTTCTATATTATGCTCTTCCTAATAGCTCTATTAAGCTAATTTTCAAGAGACTTCTGAAAGCTATAGTTCAGTAAATGTGTTGCATTTTTTAATAAAGGGGTCAATGCTTAAGATTCTGGTTTTTATCTGTGTATTTTGCAGCTATTTGTTTCTCAGATGAGAACTTTTAGACTTTGGTTGGCACCTCAGAATGCATGCCAGGAATATCCTATGTGATGTGGTTTATGTAAAACAAAGAGCTGGTGTATACTGTGAAGATTCATTAAAGCAGCTATGTCAGCATACCTCCCCTGCCAAGATCTCCAAGCCAGGAAAACCTCCAATGTGGACATAGTCTGCTAGAAAGAAAAACAAAACAAAGCAAAACAAAAAACAACAACAAAAAAGCCACCCAACATATGTTAGCTTAGTTCATGTTGTTTTATAAATTGATGTAATTTTACTGGCAAGAAAGCTACGTGAGCATGTATAGTAGATGACTGCTCAGACATTCATTTCAGAAACAGCTGTGCTAAGCGAAAAGATGGCACCAATGCTTGTGATGTAGAAGTTACTCCCCTTTCAGCAAAGCCTGGGGAATGGGGTCATACCAACACTGCTCATCTCCACATCAGTGCAAAGTCAGATTACACATAAACAGTTTGCAGCAGCAATGCAGAGGAAGCTGTGGTATCTCATTTGCAAACAGCTGATGCCATGTCAGAAGTCACCACATTCAGCTGTTGGCTTCAGGTTCTGTACTGAGGTTAGTGTCCTCCTCCCAAGAGGATATCAGAACAAAATACACAGGCACACCATCATCACTTTGTCTTCAGGTAGCTTAAACTGATGATAAAAATGAGATTTCCTAACATAATGGGCTTTGCACATAAAAGAATTAGGAAATAAATTCACATTTATGGAAATGGTGGTAATGTTTAAAGGACAGAAAAAACAGTCTTTAAGACTTTCAGTTACCCGAGACAGATTTGGAAGATGACTTTTGGCCAGATTCTGTGGGATAAATAAGTCCTAAAATAGTAATGTAAAATAAACTAGAACCTGATCTGCTCTGGTGCTTCAGAATAAAAGTCCAGAATTGGGGAAAAAAAAAAAAAAAAAAAGAAAATGCTTAATACAGTATGATCTTATTGGCAAGAGTTGTTCGGGAACAGTTACATCAGTCTGACTCCTTGCATGAATACTGCTGACAAGAGCAGAATAATTACCCAGCTAGCAAGACTAAAATACACAGGAGTAGCTACAGAGGAAAAAATATTCTGGAGTAGCTCTGCAAACTTTAGCAGTAGGGTAGTGCAGAACAGTGCTGAGAATCATATAATAAGTAGTACTTTTCTAGAATAACTAATTTAACTTGCAGAAAGATACAGTAAGATAGTTTTCTTTTTTTGTTAATGAAATCTGCATGTACATGGAGATGGTTTTCTGATATAGATTTTACCAGGAAACAAAGCTAATAGTTCAATTATAATCAGGTTTGGTATTTCGGGAGAATCTTCCAGTTTGAATTTCCTGTGTCCCATACAGAGGTCCTATGATTTGCTTTGAAACAGAGCCTAATGGTTCCGACAGCCTCTACTGCTGTTAGTGTAAAACATGCCAGTTGTCACCTAACAAGTGTATATAGAAATATAAATAAATAGAAGGGAAGTGTCATATATTTAACGCAAAAATAATCTGATGGTGAGTGACATTTCAAATTTCAAGATACAACAGCAGCAAACTGCCACAATTTATACTTATCTTGAAAACAAAATCAGCACGAGTATTTAAAACCATAGACCGTGCTGTAATATATCTGCTCACAAAGCCCAGCACAGAGGACACTTCTTTCCGTTTCTTTGAATAAGAAATAGCAGAGCTTTACTCATGGAGTTTTGCCAGGTTATTCCTAATCTTGGACTTCCTTTCCTACACACTATCTGTTGTTAATATTACATCACAGTATAGGAAACAGGCATTCTTAAAAAAAATGGAACTGACACAAAATTTCCATCCATACCTTTGAGTCTATACATGAACATTATAAACAGCACTAAATTTAAAACAGGTCTAACACATTTAACATCAAATTCAAAATATAACGATAAGACAAAATCTTAGTTCAGCGTGTTTTCTGTTAAATGGGAATTGTAGGTCTAATCCAAAGATACTAATCAGATACTAATTTTATTTATATATGTGTATATCTAAACTAACTCCAGTGCTGACTGAGAACAGTTTTCCCCATATAACTCAAGGAACATCCAATTAATTTAGTCTAGCACATTAGAAAATTGCAAGAAAGTGTGGCAGGGACAGACAAAAGTACAAGAAAATAAAGCTTATAGAAGCCTAAGTATGCTGCAGGGATGGGGTACTGATTAAAACTTGGATCAGAAACTTAAACAGTAGATTTTACAAAATGGATAGCGATCATAAGAGTTCATTCAAAAGGATTTAAAAACAAAAACAAAAACAAAAAACATTGCTTCTTGAGTTTACTCAATAGTTAACAAGAATATAAACATTTTACACCACAAAACAAATAACATAATCCTGAGTTTTAAGAATTGGGTTATATTATGTTCTTTGCTAACTGGCTTAGTAAATTAATTAGCAGATTTTGTATACAATGTTTTAGAGCAGTTGAAAACTGGAGGTTTTATTGTTTTCAATTTAAAATTGATCACAAATTTGGAGATGGTAAGGGTGAAATACATTCCAAGCTAATCTTGACACTGTGAATAATTCTCACCAGAGACAAACACTGAAAATGATCGTGTAGTGAAACTTCCCCTTTGTAGATTATAAAAAGCAAACTTTCTGCCCTCTGCTGTTTAGACCAGGAAAATATAATAAACAGGGATACAAATCTGTGAGAAGCATACAGCTAAGAGCTGAGCCTCTCTTGTTTATGCTTAAACTAGTTGGATTTGCAGTTGTCCTGTGGGCTCACACTCTGCACTGGCACTAAATCAGTGGTCTGTCAAAAAGGTGCCAGGGAACCATTCACAAGTTGCTTGTCTTAGAAAACCGAAAGTGACTTGACATACACAGGAAGGGCAGTTTGCAAAACAAAGTTAAATTTGCAGCAAACCAAAACATACAAAAGTCCTATACATAGGGTAACTGATCACGTTCCACACTTAAATAGATTTCTAAAGATGACATAGTAATATACTCAACTTCCTCACAGATTATTCAGAATTGATGTTTGTAAATTGCTTCAAGGGGAAAATGCCGCACAGCCTAGAAATCAATCTGATCAGTCATTTTGAAAAGAAGTTACTAACTTTTGAAGAGGTAAGCTGAAAGTCCCTTTTTTTTATTATAAAATCAAGAACCAGTTTTTCCAGACTTGCAAAAAAATTAGTAAAGAAATGGCCTCAAGTTTAACTTTTCTATTAGTGGCTAGTTATCAGAGCAAATTTTTAAAAGCCTGTTAAAAATAAAATGCATTAAAATGAGCAATGTTACTCTTTTTTTTTGTAATAGCTTGTGAATAATGCTTTGTACTCTCCATGTCTTGTTTAAGGGTTTCTCTAAAGCAATTGCAGATTTATGAAACAAGTTATCCTAAATACAGCTTTATATGTCAGCTTTAATTTTAGATAGTTTACATTAAAACTCAAAAATCCAGGATCCATGAGTGAATTCTTATGTTACCACTACCTGTGGGTTGCTTAAGTAGATGCTTTTTCACTCTCCAGCTTCAACTGTCCTGCAAAACAGCAGCTATACATGTACTGTAACTCCAGCATTGGCAACTCAGAGCAGTGGGATGACATCAACAGCAGCGAGTGTCATTTGCTGCGCAGCCACGCTTATTGTCACGATTAGCGATACCCCATTTTAGATACAATTCTGCGCTGCCTGCCCATTAGTACTGTGGTCATTGCGGCTGCAAAGCCCTCGGTAGCTGCCGTGTGCGCTGCGGAGACAGGGAAAGGGGGAATTTGCAGAGGTGTAGAAAGCCTTGTTCCCACCTCACAAAAGCCAACTCTACCTTTCCAATAATCCAGCTAAAATCCACAGCTTCTGAGAAGCTGCTTTTCCAGGCTCAGTACTTCTCCTCAAACAAACTGAAAGGTACAATTGCATGAAGAACAGTTGAGCTTGGTGTGAAGCACCTTTCTCCTTTCTGTTGTTCTTGATTTTGTTCATGGATTGCTGCCAGAACTTGAGTTTCTCTAAATTTCACCCAGCTTTGAAGTTTAACCTTGCCCGTCCTCAATTCAGGTCATTTTTGTTAGAGGAAACAAGACTGTTTCATGTTATGTGATCACTGAGGGAAACCCTTCTCTTCCCTTCTAGCACATGCTTCAGGACATGACACACATGTGAACTGCCAGCATTTCCCATGATGCCAACTTGCTCCACAGCAGCTAGTTAGTTCTACTTCTTTGGGTTTTTTAGAAAGCTGAAGAGACAGAAAGGTAAATACATTAAGATTCACAGGGTAGTAGTGAGGTGAGACACAAAAAGCTTCTATGACCTGTGTCTAAAACTCCCTATTTTGCTGCCATGAACTCTAGAATATGGCTATAGTGAGGAGAGATGGAATGAAGAGTGGCCTACCTATAGGCTGTTTCTGTATTTGACCTGAAATCGTAAGCCAGTTACATATTAAAAATACTAATCAGATAATCAAGCAATAACATCTGATCACATTTAATTACCACATACTATATGCGATGAAAATTCTGATATTCTATGAAAAAAGTCATATATATAGAATTCATAAGAATATATAAGAATTCACTCGTGGATCTGGATTTTTGAGTTTTAATGTAAACTATCTAAAATCAAAGCTGACATATAAAGCTGTATGGATAGTAAATGAAACACATTGCCAATTCATATATGGCAGAGAAAATGTAAGTTTGTTCATGCCATCACCACACTACATTAAGCAATTAGAAAGAAAACTGATGTTTTTCAAGTGGCAGTAAGTATTATTGATTAAAGCACTTCTGCTATACAGATTTCATTTGAAATAGTACCTCTTGAAGGTACCAAAATGCAAGACAGTACAAAAATAATTTGTGAATGTATGAACCCAATTAATACAGGAAATTTATGGTGTTGCTATGAAAGACAGTACATACAGAGTTATTGCCAGAATCTCTAGGTTAAGGTTCTCTCTGCCTATTGTCCTCTCCAATATCCTTTAAGGACTTCAAGATTCACCCTCATTAGTGATGGTAAAACCTTAACTTGTAAAACTATTTAACCTTAGTTACAAAACCTATAAAATACTGTATTAAATACAACTGAAAAGTGACTTTTAACATAACCTTTGTTAGACAAACAGAAAATCATTGTTTATGTTGCAGTTTTTAGCTGGTCTTTCCTTTATGAGCACACTAAGCAAAGAGGGGAACAAAAATCGTTGCATCACAGCATAAAGATGAGATTCAGTAGAAGTTAACGCTATTCTTAATCTGTCTTATAGCCCATAGTTTTACTTCTGCAGTTTTTCACATCAGCTTTACGTACAATCAGTATGCTGACTTGTGCTCAGGCCACTGGGTTCTCTGTGGTGACTGCTCCCTGCAGCATGCACGACCCTGGACAGCAGGGGTTATAGCTGGCTTTGTTAAAATGGGAGTGTCAGCTGATTACACTTTCTTTCACTACCAGGGTAAAGAAGCAGTGTAACACCCAGCCTGCCTATAAGTTGACCAAATCTCCTTTGGAGCAAGGGAGCAGCAGTCACACACAGTACTGTTACATATACACACAAGTATAGATGGAAGAAACATTCCTGTAAAAATATCATTCCCACCAAGATGTTTAAAAAAAAAAAACAAACCAACAACAAACCCAAACACCTTCAAAACAGTAGCAAAACCAAGGGGAAAAAACTACTTAATAAATGTAAAAATAAATGTGCAGCTTCATGTAATACTGAGACAGCTCTGCTTAACACAGGAAAGCTCTTCAAGTAGAACTATGCTAATTTAGAACTAAAGAAATTCTCAGCATAGCATGCTAACCTTCCCCATTTGGGAGTAAAGCAAAGGCAGTGACCTATCATGTATCAGGCAGGTGTGTACAGTTAGCACCAGACGACATTCAGCCCGAGACTACTGGCTCAAGATCCTGGCACAGGAAAGCATTTCATCTGATCCAGATATTTATTTTTCCTCAAAATGTATTTGTGAACATTGTTTTTGGCTGTTTCACAAACTGCTTAGTAAGACAACAGCCGTCAATCTATTTCATGTTGCGCACTATTCTCCTGCAATGGTTTGTTTTCATCTCCCCCAACGCTTGTTCCAGTTGCTGAATTAGGTGGAGGAGGGTAGAAGGGTCGGTTTGCAACACCTGGGCAGTTTGATCTTCATTCTGATTAAGATGTAGCTTTATAGTCACAGCAGGCTTAATCTGTTGTCTCAAACTTCTACTTGCAAGCTGCATGAGGCATTTAGATGAAATGGGAACAGGGAAACAAAAGATGGTTATCAAATTTTCTATTTACAATACACAACGGGTTTGCAGGACCTGAATGAAGGACTGCTTAAAAATCCTCTTCATCCACATTAAAGACATACACAATCTATTATTTAGTTTTATTGTTAGGCAATACTAATCTCCTTTAACCAATGCTTTCATAATATTTTGAAAATCAGGTGATAATTAAGACCAAATATATTTATTATATGCTAACATTAAGAACACTAATGGAGCTATGAATTCAGTTTTCATACAGCAGCAAATACTTTGCATTATTACATATCCTGTTCTTCTCGTAACTAGCTATCTTTGGTGCAGTTAACAGAATTATGTCACTTTTAAATACTTGAAAAACAGCTGCCTCAACTACTTTAAAATAATATAAATTAATTGTTTAGTACAATCATAGAATCATCAGGGTTAGAATAGACCTTAAAGATAATCTCATTCCAACCCCCCTGCCATGGGCCGGGACATCTCCCACTAGAGCAGGTTGCTCAGAGCCCCATCCAGCCTGGTCTTAAAAACTTCCAGGGATGGGGCTTCCACCACCTC
>WTSP01013683.1:0-64906 GCA_025331215.1 Actenoides lindsayi | reverse complement strand
TGACGAGCCTTCTAGAACTCTCCTACCTCCCTCGGGTTTCCCTGAGACAGGGAACCCCCCGTCTGCCTCCAGAAAGGGTCAAATGCCTCCCCCTTGGCCATCTTACAGAAATGGAATGGCCAGAACCTTGCATGACAGAACCCAAAAACTTGCAAACTTTCTGATTTTGCTTTTCAATGTCCTCAAAAAAAATAAAATAAATAAAATAGCTAAATTTTCAGCTACAAGTTTCTTGACAATCTTTTCAAATGGTTCTTTCTTTTATGAACTCTGCTGCCTTCAAACTCAGGGACAGACATGAATCCACAGCATTTTTCCCTCACTCTCCTATTATATCACTTACAATAGGAATACAAGAGTGTTGTTTACATCAGTACTCAATGGATTCTTGAACACACTGTAAAAGTTAGAAAAAAAAATTCCTTCTGCAATATGGAGAGTGAGTACCATTTTTTTTTCTGTGCTTTGCAATGCTTTTTAGCCCCTTCTTGACTTTGTAAGATCTTTGCTTTTATTTTGCATCTTAGCAAAATAATAGGAAGGAGAAAACGTCCTTCAAGACTCTGAAATAAATTATCTAAGCACATGGGTCTCCTTATGACATAAACCAAATGAAAGCCTTTTTGGTGTTGAGGTAAACTGAATTTCGTTCCAAGGGCTCTTCACATGATAAATCCCTTCTTCACTTCCATCATCTCTTAAATATCAGACATAGCTACACAATGAGAAATTAAATATGTCATTTGAAAGAAAAAAAATTGGTAAAAGTTACTACTTTCTCATTAAAATGTGATTCAAATTGGCAACTGGTTGCAGACCTCCCTTGAAAACTACATAATCTAGGAAAAACACCTTTTGCCAAAACAACCAACCAAAAAAAAAAGCACACAAACTCCAATTTTTAACTCCTATCCAGTGAGAGATTTGTATGACAAAGGTCTCCAAACTCACCTCTGACCACCTCCAGCCGTATGTTATGTTTGATGTCGTTGAACCAACCCGGGATCTCTATACGGCAGCAGTATATACCGGCGTCTTCTGCCTCCACCTTCCCAATCGTAAGGGACACGTCGCCATAGGAAATATAGCCCTGAAGACTGTATCTCTGAGATATCCTGAATGTCACCCTATTCCCAGTGGTGTGCAGAATTTTGTTACTGCACTTGGAATTTGGGCAGGGGCCCTTGCCCCAGCACATATCGGAGATGTCCTTAAGTCGTTTCACCTGGTAGAAGCAAGGCAACTGAGCAGTTTGCCCTAGGATTCCTCTAACAACAGTTTCTGATGCTGCATGCACTGTCGAAGAAGAACAAGGAAAAATGAGTGTGGTCAGTCTCCTTGCCTGACTACCTACACAACACAATGAGGCAGGAAAAGAAACACTCCTGCCTGCAGGCAGGCCACAGTTCCTGATCCCCCAAGCCTAATGGCCCAGGACACTACAAGCGACAGCCAGGAGATCAAAGACATTGGCTTGGTGCTGGACGGCTCCATGCTCTGGCCTTGACCAGCTGCTGCAGGACTGCTCAGGAAATACATTTCTCACATCAAACCTGTGGTGAGCAAAGCTGACGTCTGTCACTGGCAGCCTGAGTGCAGATTAGACCTGTGCAAATGGAATTGCTCCCATCCTGTGTCTTCTCCTAAGAGACTGTTTGAAATTTGTTCAGAAACCTGGTGTGAAATACATCTGGTTTTCCCAGTCCACTATCATCTCCTTCAAAAAGGAAATGCTGTCATAGTTGCCTTTTACTGACAGTCTCAATAGCAGGGTCCAAAATACCTATTCATGTGTGAAATTAAGGCATAATTAAGCTGGCAGAGCAGTGGGTTCTGTCTATGGGAACCTGTTCTCAGAAAGCGCACTGTTTTTTCTGTTTCTGAGCAAGTCCAGCGTACTCTCCCACTTACCTTGCAGCACACTGTGTACCTAGAAGCTTTAACTGCTAGCATTATACTGATGTTAAAAAGAACATATACATGTTTTCCTTGTGCTCTTACTCTTAATGACCAGCCTTACTTGGTGTTTACAGCCAATACCCACCTTAACATCTAGTTTGAATCTTTGCTACGTATTGTTCCCTCTTAACTGTCTGTACAGTTCCCAGATTGCCCTAGAAGGAATTTCTTCTTCTGGAAAGGCACTATACAGAAAAGGTTCCCATACAGGAACAAGTGTTTTCTGGTTTACATCATCCAGTCTGTGTCAGTCCTCCTACCTCGTTGCCTTTTACTCCCATGTTATCGTCTACATATGGTGGAGAAGGAATTGAGGGACCTGAGGAGCATTCAGATCTAGTCCTTTGCTGCAGCAAGAGGATTGTCCTGCAGATCTGGTGCCTCATGGCCAGCTCACTTGCCCCAAAGAGGACTTACAGCCGTTGCTGCTATTATCACCAGTTTTGGCTCCGGTTTGCCAAACATTTCTACTTTGCCAGCTGTTTGAATGCCTTTTCTTTTTGGCATGACTCCCAGGTAGCAAACAGATGCTTCCAACTGTGTCCATGTCTCTTTTGTTTTGTCTTTAATGGACTATTCCCCAGGTGAGGTTTTAGTCCATGGCAGGCTGTCTCATGAATTGTTATTGGGATGACATTTCAGCTTCATTATTGCTTATCCCATTGGCAAGATAAGCAGACTCATTCAGGTTTCCACAGCTCCAAATGCTAAAAGAGTAGAGACAGACAAAACAACATACAATATGGTGTGAAGGACAGAAGCTTTTGCAGTGAAAGGAAGGGAAGATGTGCCAAGAAAATGAATTCCTGAGTACTGGCTAAGACTTTGAAAGATGACTGCTTGTTTTAGTCCTTGGAAAGGGAAGATTCTTTTGCCTTGTTACAGCAAAACAAGCAGAAAAAACAGCCTCTTTCTGTGACGACAATACAAAACAGTTCATCCAGTTGACCTTGAAAGCAACCCTAGGGGAGCCGGTGGTTCGTCAGACTGGGTTAACACATATTTTCAAGTCATTCCAACAAAGATATGTGCAAAACCAAGATCAGCTTGAACTGTTCCTGGAGTTAAGGTCACTGCTGCTTGAAGAGAAATGGGCTTATTTTCCCTTCTTATTTCATCCCAGTCCTGCACAGCACAAAAGCAGCTTCATTAAGCAACCCTTTAACAAATTAAAATTTGCCTGCTCTTCTCTTTGAAAGAAGCAGAGCTCTGAAATGATCAAATAAATAAATAAAAAGAAGAAGAGGGAAAACATAAGGCACCAGAGTGTCTCCAGTGCAGTTCCTCACCCGTATTGGTGCTGGAAAGTTAGAGGTTTTGCAGTTTCAAATCCTCTTTTAATTTATGCAAAGCTAATGTTGCTCACATCTGCCTGTGCTGCAGGTTGGTATGGAAAGCTTCAGTACCGCAACAGCCTTGATTTAACACTCTGTAAAGACTAAATAACTTCCTTCTCAACTGCAGCCTCTTCCACAGAAACATTTTCCAAAAGAAACAGTAAATGAGACTGAATTAAATTAAGAGGTTCCTGAAATTTATATTGTGACACTCTAGTCTCACGGTGACAGGAGTCACCTTTGCCTATGATAGTGAGCCTCCTAGGCATCCAGATTTGTCCCAAGGCACTCTGAGCATCAGCTATGCCTGGGTAGTCCTGCTGAAGTCAGTGAGGTTTGCTGCTCTAAGTCTTTAATCCAAATAAGAGAGAAATGGACTCCAGATGTTTCATATACATTCCAAAATAGAAAGAGGCATAATTGTTCAGATCATACAGCTACACACATATTTATATATAGCATCTCTTGCACCAGACCTCAATTATAGTAGGTATTAAGGAGTAACTCCAATAGTTGCTGTTGCAGTGGTCTTCTATCCCATAGACTTGTCATTGGATGGACAACAACATACATCCTCCAATCAAGACAGATGGTTGAAAAGGTATTTTTTTTCTTGATCTATTTCTGGAATAATTTTCTTTCTTTGTAGAAGATACTTGGCATCTTCTCCCTACCATCCCCCCCCCCCCCAATAAACAGAAAAGAAATGTTTAACTGCCTGCTCTACTGGTTTCCTGAGTCTCAAGCCTACCCATTCTCAGCATGGAGCTGAGTTAAGGTAACAAAAAGACATTCTCACCCTTCAGTAGCTCTTCGCATAAGAAAGTTTTTGAAAATAAGTCCAAATGGAGGTGAGTACCTCCAATGTATTTTGAGGCTGAAGATATGACAAGGAAAGAAGCATCCTATTTCTTCTGTTGAGACTGGCAAAAGACAAAAAGTATGGAATTCCCTGGGTTACAGCAAAGTGCTGGCAAAGTTTCTGTTGTGCAGCAGATACCATGGAGGTTGTGTTACTTTGCCTCAATAGGGCACGGGTCACCTCTTGACCTTCAGCTCATCTCGCCATTGACCAAACTTATCCACTATTTTTCATATCAATTTAAGAACACCACAGCTTCTGTAGATGTTATTCGTAATACTTCAACCTGATAGGGTTTAGCCAATTAATATTCAGTCATTTGAGACAGAATTTCCTGAAATGCCTAAATGACTTAAAAGCACAAGTCCCATTAGGAGTTCATGCCCCACTGAAAGTGGATAAACCCACATTTCTGAGGCACCTCAGGCAATTTGGAAATTGTGTTGCTAATGCCTAAATATGCATATAGAAATGTAGCCAATACCAACCGCACTTGCAAGACACACTCTCCTAAGTTACTCTTCTTTGACTTCTGTTTCTTAGGATTCAAATTTTAGACGGGTAAACTGAACATTTGGGAGCAAAAGAGAAGAATCTCCAGCTGTTCTTTCGAATACCCAGTTCACAGCAGTAGACAGCCCTCAGGGTTTCAGAAAATCCTTTCTTTATCATATATATATATATATATACACATTCATTACTCTGTCAGTATTTCAGTTCCCTAGTTTGGACTGTGTCAGCACTGTAGTGTGGTGGGGAGACAGGTGAAGCAGCAAAGCCAGCAGTAGTGCACATTTAACAATACTAAAGAAAATAGATAATCTGGGGGGACAGAGGAATCAACCAAGCCTATACACAGAGGAAACCACATACATATAAACAAATAAATAAAAATTAATAAAGAAATTATAAATAAATAATACTCAATCAGTATTAACTCAATAAGGTAAGAAAACTTTTCAAGTTCTGTCTACAATTACCACCTTTTTCATCATTTTGTTTTAACAAAACAAGTGTTGCTGGTTTTAATTTTACAAAATTTTTGTTTTCTGAGCAAGCACATGAAAAGCAAATGAAGACTCACCTATAAAGGTCTGTATCACAATCCAGTGAAACAGCACAAAATGGGACATTTTAGCTGACAGAGATTCCAGAGCAGCAAGTGGAAGCAGAGAAAACGATACTTTCCCTAAATGCTGAGTGAGCCCCACTGAAGTCTCGTTTCTCCATTTCCAGATTTTATGCACCACAACTGCTTCCTTCCTACACTTCCGGATAGAGGCCATTCAAAAGAGGTGATTCTCCTGCTGGATTTAACAATGGTGTGGCCTCACTTTGAGTGCTGTGTACAGTTCTGGGCCCTATAATTTAAGAAAGATGTTAAGGTCCTTGAATTCATCCAGAGGAGGCCAACAAAGCTGGTGAAAGGGTTGGAAGGCATATCCCATGAGGAGCAGCTGAGGACTCTAGGCTTGTCTAGTTTGGGGGAAAGGAGGCTGAGTGGAGATCTCATTGCTCTCTATGGTTTTCTGAGGAGGGGATGTGGAGAGGGAGGTACTGAGCTCTTCTTCCTGGTATCCAGTGATAGGATGTGTGGGAATGGATGGCTTCATATTTTCAGTTTGCAAAGACAGCCTTGGAGAAACTCACAAATGTTTTCCTGCCAAAACAATGTCCTTCCCAAAGTTCTGCAACACCAACTACAATAAATACTTTTTAATCTTTCTGACTTTTTTTTTGACCAATTGATAAAGAAGTTCTCTAAGAAGTTCTGCTTTGGAAAAGATGAGTAATAAAGCAAAAGTAATTCAGGGTATTAAACTCAGGAATGAAGAACTGCAGACAGACAAAAGTATGTGCAAAATTCTGTGCATGGTGCAAAGGGGGAAACAATTTCAAGTTCAAATTATAAAATGATGGTCTTTAACCAAACATTACACCCTCAGAGAGGAGATTTTAGTCTTCTCATGAGTAGTCAAGGCCATGAAAATATCACCCCTCTACTTAGTAGCATTAAAAGAGGCAAATCATATTTTAGTAGTTATTAGTAAAGCAACAGAAAACAAAGCAGAAGCAGAATTTGTATAGCACCACTATACAAATCTACTATGGATCCTATGTATAATTCTAGTCCCCTCAAAGCATATGTTAGATTCAGAAAGGGTTCCAGGAAGGGCAAAAAGAATGGTGGAAAGTATGGAAGAGCTTCCACAGGAAAATTAGATGGGTAGTCCAGGAGGAGTAAGCCTTGAAAAGACATAACCTAAGGGGCACCATTAGTCTACAGGGTCTACAAAATCTTGAGTAGCACAGAAAGGTTGGAGGAAGATTAGATGTTTGGTATTCCCCCCCAGCGTCAGTGATGGACTCTTGTGCTTGTAGACCTGTTGGACTCAGTAATACATCGGAGTATGAGGTTACTTCTCATTAGCATCCTCATCCATCATACCACCACTACATCACAATGGCAAGAAGTAGATCCCAAATAGACTAGGCTCCAGCAAAGCCAGGATGCCTTGTTTCTTTCACCAGCATGTAGCCAACTGATGCTGCTGTAGCCAACTTAGTGGCAGATTCAAGCAGCACGAAGCTCAGAGAACTATTCCACATTATGCAGCAACTGCTGCAGTGCTGCTCTGCACCTTCACATGCTTCAGTGCAGCACAAACAACAACCAGTGGGGTTAGACATAACAATAAAATAACACCTTATTGTCAACATTATAAGGCAGATTAACCAGCAACCAGTAAATATATCTAATTTGTTGTACTCTACCAGATAAAGTTCTTACGATGCCAAGTACATACAGCCCCAGCTGCTCTGTGAGTAGAACTAATGAAACATGATGTGTCCGATATCCTGGAGACTTTTTCCCTGCAATGATCCCAGTTTCTCCTTTGCTTCCATCTCTCACCATTAAACAGTGACTATGAGCCCAAGCCCACCTGATGCCAGTGAGGACGGCAGATGAATCCCACCTGGGGCACAAATTTGAACCTTTGTCTAGCTACTGATTTCCATGAAACTTGTCAAAACAGAATTGGTCAGTGTGTTGCAGATGACGAGGGAAGGAAGAGGATGAACATGTCAGCTTTGTTTCTTTAGCAAGACTGGGATAAATACAGCTGAATGAATTGAAAAAGGTCACACAAAATCCAAGTGTGCTGAGAAGAAACAGAAAAATTTGGCTTGCTTTCTGCTTCTGTACTGCTATCCAGTGGCTTCTTGGAGGCAGAACAGGAAAGACAAAGAGCTGTCTCAAAAAAAACCTTTTTGCAGCTTGTTAGTTAGCCTCGTCTCACTTAAAGTGCTGCCAGTTTGTGTGCAGCTGGATCATCTCTTAATGGGTGAACGGGTTCCAAGTGCCACCTGCACATCCCTGGGGCTCATTTTGAAATGCCTGTTCCAAGATCCACTCATGAAAAAGTACAAGGAGCTTCTGGCTGCATGTATTTTTTGTATTACACTGCATATCCAAGGCAAAGTTCTTGTTCTGCACAACCTTTACAGAGCCTATTTACCAAGTAACTGCACAGCAGGAAGGACACTTTAATTGAGGTTTTGGTTATCAGATATGCTAGAACTTTTGTATGAAAACTCACTGATATAAGAATTACTCTGAATTAATCTGTAATAATAAGAAAATATATCCTTATGAGCAACCACTTTTCATTATTAGCAGTCTTCAAAGATGGTCCTCAAGCTCCTTAAGAGCATGACCAGTTAAAATCAGATAATTTTGGAACCCACATACTTTTCTAATTCTGATCCCAGTAGAGATCGATGTCACAAAAGTTGCAGAAAGTGCTGAAGGTGGTTTCGAAGGTCTAGTTCAGAGACCAGATCAGACTTTCCCCAGCTCCAGTCATAGACTAAAGCCCACAGCAACGACACGCTCTGCCAGGCAGAAGGAAAGCAACATCTGCAGTGGGTTCAGTCATTTTAGTTCAGTAATTGTTACTAATAGTAAAATACAAGAATAGAGTCTAGCACTGACAGGTTCTTTCCAGTTTCAGTACTCTTTTACACAAGACAACGCATAACATGAGGAGAGGAAATAGTAGAGCTGATTTCCTCCATCACCTTTCCTGGCCCAGGGATCAGTAATCCCCTAATATCTTTGCTCTCACACTGAGCTCTTCAGTCAATCATGAATTCACCTCCTCTTTTTCAACCTTTCAGGCCTACTCCAACAGACAGTCGCAAAACAACACACAGCACAAGTGAAAATACAAGGCACACCAGGGTCGCATACCCCAGCTTGCTTTCTATTTCTTCCATCCTAAACAGGATGAGGAGCCTTTCTGTCCTCTGTGAGTCTTTGCACACTCCCCTGCAGTATCCCACCGCAGCCAGGCTCTCCAGGACTCCTGAGGGAAACCAGTCCTCTCCCCAGCCTGCTCAAGCCCTCCATCTCTACCAACCGGGGGAAGGATGGGTAACTGCTCCACTGACCCCAGCTCCCCTTAAAGCACAACCAGACCATGGCCTCAAGTGTCTCAGCTGTTAATACAAAACCTTACTGGTTTTGTTACTGCTCCTTTAATGCCTCACTGGATAATACAGCTTTGTCTGCGTGACTCCCTTCAAAATTATGAACTTGATGGAAAGTTTGCAATACATCTGCAAGTCCCATGGCAACAACGTCTGCTTTAGGCATTCCACGTTGCTGACTGGCATGAGGGCAAAATTTGTACTGACCAGTGTTTAGTAAGAGTTGGTCTCTCTCCTGCCTGTACTGCTTTACTGCTCTTTCAGGAAGTCTCCAGCCTCTGTTTAAAAATGTGTTCTTAAAAATGATTGAGGAAAATTATTCTTGCCCTTCAAGCTGATTTGGGTGTGTTATGCATTGCTGAGCAATAGACATAAAGTGTTGATTCATCCTCATCGGACTGCCTCCATTTAAGTAAATAAATGTTTACCATTGCAAAGAATAAAATCTGAGAGCTGGGTCTAACCGAGGAGCAGTGATGGAAGTGGAAGAAGTGGGACAAGGCCACAGATACTCCCTTTATGAGCTAAAAGCCATCAAACATAGTCATTTTGTATCTAGAGGGGTGTAAGGGCAGGGCAAACTTTCAGCCAATATTTTTGTGCAACATCCACAGCTTTTCCACAAGCTAAGAAAAGGAAGAATTTCATTAACTTGACAAAATATTTATTTTTTGTTCAGTTGTTTTAGCGGCCTGGAAGTGAAACTTTCCACCCTGAGAACTTTTTGGGGTAGGGCACATGCAAGGAGAAAGCCACAGAGGAAAAAAAAAAAGTGGCATATTTCGCAGAGGAAAATACACTTAGTCGTAGTTCTCTGAAAATAAGCTCTGAATATTCCACGCTGATCCTGTAGGCTTCAAGGACATCCCATGACATGTTGAGCATCAATAGCTCCTCCGGATTTAACTGTGGGTGGACAGGAATTAGCACATTGCATTACCGAGCTGTTACCAGGACTGGTTATACCTAAGTTTACTGAAAAGTCAACTAAATGCATACTGAAATAGCAATGCTACCAAGTTTTAGCATGTGTCATCATTATCGTGGCAGCTATGAGATTGCTTCTGCCTTCTGATGACACAGACTCTTACATATGGCAGACACAATACACAGCGAAGGCAAACTTAAAAAAAATGTGTAGTTTTTCTTTTGTAATGGAGTAGCTATTCTGGCACTTCCTCTTTTCTTTTTTCTTTTTTTTTTAAAAAAAAAAAGAGAATTTGAAGCAGATAATAAACGTAATGGTAACTTTCTTTAGGATTTGATAAGTGGATTCTGGAAATTTCCATTCAAGCCAGTAGGGCTCCTGTTTCTGGAACAGACTGATAAAGTTTTTTAATTAAAATTGCAGCTTTTATTTGTTTTATTAGAATGATGTGAATAATGCCTTAGTAGTCCAGTCACGTTTAGCTGCTGAGCTGAGGGAGCAGCTAACATTTTGCAAACTATTTAATGTCCCAGTGATGATGAAGGCAAACATGCATATGGTCCTCAGTGTATTATATAAACGTTCTCCTCTGCATGGATTTCATCTTCCAGGGCACTATGGTTCACTGCACCTTCTGGCCTCCAAAATGCAACGAAGCTGCACAAAAGAGTGAAAAATATGCTGTTGAACAAAAAGCAAGCAACAGAAACATAGAAGAGCAGACAACTAAGTCACCCAGCTCATTGGAAAAGTGTAAAATATGCAAAACCACTTATTTAAACATGTCTGATACTGAATTGTTTTTTCACTTATGAGACAATCCACACTTGGTTTGCATGCTCCCTAATGCAATGAACTGACAGTTATACTCATTTTTGCTTACTAACAGTAAGTAGCAGGATTTATTAATTTCTTTCTGCAATGTTGCCTATTAACTTGAGTTTTAAAAAAGAAAGTCAAAGTATGTGGTTGAGAGGTCACATACTGACATTTTTTTTTTCTACAACCTAGTTTGTCCTATTAGCTAAAGCAGAAACAGAATACTTACTTTGAAAAGTTGCCTGTCTTCTTCATATTGTGTAAATATTCTAAGGACCATCCAGAATAAAAAGAAAGAAGAAAGAAAACAATTTTCTTTAAACCATCAGATGCAAGTAAAGTAGTGATTTCAAAAAAGAAAATTCCAAGTGTAAGAAACTAAACAAGGGAACTTTAAGCAAATGTTTTCAGCATAAGAAATTGCTATTTTTTCCATGAGATTTAATTCATATGGCTTGGTCTGACCAAGCAGAAAATCTGTCACATAGAAAATATTGCATATAGTTATACAAAAGTAGTGCCCCTCACATTATCATCGGGAAGGACTGGAACAACATGGCAACTGATGAATATGTAGGAGGAAACAAGTGGGGCAGCGGTAGGCTTGTACCGCACATCTCCTTGACAGACCCTGGGTCAAGTGGTTGCTAAGGAGTTTGAGACATAAAATGATGAAACCACATTTGCACTTTGCTGTTCTGTGCCCAGAGAGCTGAGCAAGCAACCACAGCACAGGCCACAGAGTGAGGCCATCCAGAGTCCTCCCTTCCCTGAAGCAGAAGAGATGTGGCATCTGCCACAGCTGTGGTTAGATGTACCTGACCAGTCCTTGAAAAAGAACCGTGAAAAGTACTTACGCCTACGGAGGAACAGAGCCAAAATAAGGATGGTTAGAAGTACTGCACATAAACCAATCCCAATATACAGCCCATTTTCTGAATAGTGCTGATTTGAAAGTGATACAGACATGTTCTGTCAAACACAAAACAGATGAGCATTAGTGGCAGTGAGAGCAAGAAGCTCATACAGTACCCAAAGACCATTTGTGTGTTTTGCAACCCAGCAGTACACTTGAGAGCAAGAGCCTACTTTGAGATACAGGACTAGTTTCAAGCACTATCACTGCAACAGTTGTGTGAACCATGCTGCTAAAACACATTATTTTGAGATTGTAAAAAGACCTGAAGTTATGATTAATCCCATTTGTTCAGGTTTAATACTAGTTGGTGAATATTTTACACTTTATTATTAAAATATCTTCTGATGTCACACCCTCCCACCTTTTTGTCAGCTTATTCAGTAGTTATTCATGTCTCTATACTTGTAATTAAATATGCCTTCAGCTTGCATTGGTCTTTATGTAGGCAAAAGTTGTTTCTGAAGTCAGCCATTGGATATCTAACCTGTCATTAGGAACTCATGCCTGGAAGTGCAGTATAGTCCCTGACTTACATTCTGCACATTCAGGGATATGAATGCCCACAGCACATACTACCTTACAACAGGTGACAGCAGGTCTTCCCAAAGGCTTCCTTTGCTGTCTTGTGTTCCTGATAAAATCTGGGTGATGTTATTGCCTGTTACCCTGCAATGTGTGCTGCAGGACTCAGCAGGACAGACAGAGCTGCCTGTTTGAACCCCATTGTACAGGGAGTACAGGGCATCCCTGTGCTGCCAGGTAGTCCAATTTCAACCCGTCCTCATATCCTGCCATATCTGCAGGTTTGTGGTTACATCCCAGCAGTCGGAGATGCCTGAGCAGGGAACAGAGGCCTGAAAGGCAATATAGACATTGCTAAAGCTATTCTTGCACTAGTAGGAAGTACTTTATGCATGCAAAGCAGTTTGTTGGGGTTTTTTTGCCCCGTCTTTCATAAGAACTAAACGTGCAGACTACCAAAAAAAAAAAATAAAATTATTCTTTTGCAATCAAACTGAAGCAGTACAAGTGAACTGCAGGGATGACCCAATAACCCCTCATGTCTGTCCACTTTGTATTGGCATGATACAGCACAGAGATGCTTACTGTCTGAGGAGCTTCTGACGCAGAAACCAATGGCCATGTTGCTGTGATGGTAGAGGATGATTCACTGGTGTTCCCATGAGCTAAGTAAAGGCAAGACAAACACAATTTGCACAGATAACCATTCTGCCTTGATAGAGAAGGATTTGTACTACTGACTTGGGACCACTGAACTTAAACATCTCTCTATCATGAGTCTTGGCTCTGCATACCATAAAGAAATTGATGCCTTCAGAGAGCAGCCCAAAACTCTTGAGTATTGGCGCCTCACCTACCCTATTCAGAGCTTTGAATTCCTTCCAGGAAACAGCTCTTGCTGTTATCTCAACACGGGGCCTAGAAGGAAGGAGTTACCAAGGTAGGCATCTGGTTTTGGAGCCAAAAAGCAGCAGTGCATGCCTAAAGCAAACTTGGGTCATCTGATGAAAACCGATTAAGGTTAACTCAGGGTCTCGAAAGAACACGTGGTGCAGAGTAAGTGATACTTGTAAAGTCCCAGACAGCAATGCAATAAACAGACCAAAGCATGACAGGTTTGCATAAGGACCTGAAGCATATTTTAAAGTAATTTCCCAGAGCAAAGCTGTTTGCAATGTTGAAAATTCAGAACTACAAGCTTATTTGTCTTTCATATGATCAGTCTCAGTTTCTCCATGTGTTATCAGATGAAATACAACCCTTCTGAAACTAAAGTCTCCTGTTCACATTATGACAACCTCAGCTGGTTCCTTTGATGTTTTAAATTGTTACCCTTATCCCAGAAGCTTTATTTGGAAGAGGACAGGATCATCTGCCTCACTATTGTTTTCCACTGGAGATCCTGGAATATTGCTACATCAGAGGCACAGGGCCACTTGCCTTTTCCAGTCTACCTCTTTATGAACATGCACATATTAACTTGTATTCTGAAAACATCAAAAATTGTTCCACCAACAGCTAACAAAGACAACATAGGGTTAAGAAAACCCATGACTTCTAAGATTGTAAGCCATGTTATTTGCAACTAGAACAGAAACAGCCTGAGAAAGTTTTCACTTCTTCTTCCAAAAAGGAAATGCAACTGTTGTAACATTTTAGAGTTGCTTAGCTGGAAATATCTGAGATGGAGGGAGAAATGCAAATGACATCCCTATTTTTTTTTCCAAATCCAGAGAATAAGCTATTGTTACACTTAAGAGCTCTCTCTTGTATACAGGAAATTTGTCTTTTTCAGACTGAAAGACACAGACAAGTGGGTATAGTATAGAAGTCTATAAACTTGTGAGTGAAATGGAGAAACCAAGTGAGGAATAGTTGTTCAGTCTCTTCCACTATAATAAGAGGCCTCACATTATTAAATATTCATAGGCTAGAGATGATGTGGGCAGCCTCCAAGACACACATTATAGTAGGGTAAAAGAATACTTTGACACTGTATCACAAAACTACTGCCCTGTTTCTATGATCCTCCTTAATCATCTGCCATTGACTGCTACTGAGATAGGATCCTGAGTTAGATGCACTTTTGAGCTACTCCAATAAAGCAGTTCTATGTTATAGAGCAACAAATAGATAAATTAAACAGTGGGCACACTCAACCCCTAAAAATCTGTAGTTTACTGTTCATGGAGTGCATTTCCAGAAGACTAGGTAAGATTTTATGCCACAAAGAAAACAACATACCAGGAAAGCCTCAAGAAAAACAGTGCTTCCAGCATTAATAAAACATCTACTTAAGCATAACACCTGGAAGCAAACTTCCTCCCACGTACACATGTTCCTGCTGTTGGACTCTATATACTGCCAGGCAGAATTTAAATCTAAGTTCTGATCTCTAGTTCTATGGTAACATTTAGTAAGTTTTAGCCAAGACATTTCTATGATCTATCGTTTCCTTCTTAAGATCCCCATTTGCAATATAGCTTATATATGCTATTGAGATGAATACTTGGATAAAAGTTACCTGAGGTCTGTTCAGAAGTGTAAGTGTGAGGACTTGCAGTAGAGATTCTAGCTGATGTTAAAAAATAAAACAAAACCAAAATAGGTTATAATTAACCTTAGTGTGCATTTATTTAGTGAAAAAGTGTTTCTATAACAAAATTTTGCTAGCACCTGCTACATGAGTACATCTCAGCCACTTGTTCTGTATATTATTCTGCTTTTTTAAAAATACGCAAAACTAAAAATCAAAGGAAGAGTTGATAAAAAAAATTCTCTATACTAATTTTGTGTCCCCAGGCTATAGTCTAGAATCAACCAGGTAAAATGAAGCACTGTTTCCTGTGAAAAGGGTACAAGTTTAGTGCTTCAGATGAATTAATTATCCTGTGCTGCCCTTTCTCTTAAATTCTTCAAATAGTGCTTCTAAGAAAGCTCAGCACCACTGTGCACCATGAAACAAAGCACCACGACCTTTTTTTAACTGTGCTGGGATTACAAGAATGCCAAAACCAGCATAATTTAAACAGCACTAACAGCAGATCTGCAAAGTCCTAAAGATCAGTCCTATGGATGTTTACAGAAGTAATTTCCACCAGTTTTGGAATCCAGACTTGAAAAACAGATTTACCACAACAGTACTGACACAAGAGAGCGCCTCTGCACTCACCTTTCTCTATCAGAACCCTGTGGTTACTCCTCTGATCGTTGAACAACCCCGCGATCTCCACGCGGCAGCAGTACGTCCCACTGTCTGCTTCCTCGGCGTTCACAATCGTGAGGGACACGTTGCCCAACAGCAGGTTACCTTTCAACATATACCTGCTGTTGTACTGATTTGTCACCCTCCACCCATTTGTCCAGATAATGGTCTGATAACATTTTGAAGCAGGGCAGATGCCACGACCCCAGCACATTGATGTGATATCTCCTGTTGTCTTAACGCTGTAAAAGCAGGGCACGGTGATATTCTGACCAACTTTTCCCTTCACAAGTGATTCTGATACTGTGTGGTCTGTGGAAAAAAGACAAATGTAGTTGTTGAGCACAGTGCATGCAACTGGAAGCTCCTTACACATCTTGTATGACCCAATACCTCCCCCGTCTCACAAACACCGCCAGGCATTGCTGGACTGGGTTTTCCACAAATAGATGTGAATCTCAGCAGGACTGATGCAGCGAGGGATAATGATCAGGTCAGTGAGTTGTTCAGAATGTGTGTCTAGCCAGAGAAACAAACAACACACATTCTACAGCCTCTGCAGGCAGGCAGAGAGGTCAAGAGATAACAGAGTTTGGATCTACACAACTCGGTGTCTTCTCTTTAGCCATGTGTAGGCCGTTAGCTCTTTATTGGTTTTTGTTTGTTGCTTCTTGGTTTTATATTCCTTAGTTCAGATTTAATCCAAGCCAAACGTGGGGGAACAGTAAGACAGTGACTTTCATTAAAACCACTGTGGGAAACCCCTCCTTTGAATGAAGGCCACTCAGCAGCACATTTCATCAGAATGATCACTGCTGAACACATCTCCTTTTTTTCTGCCTAACGACAGATTTGCCTATTTCTATCAGAAGAGATTTTTCAGAGCTCTTCTGAGATATTTTATACCTTTTTTTTTCCACTACCTTATTTTCTTCCCTCATTCTTATGCAGTTTCTAACTTGATTCCCATTAAAAGTAATTTTTCACAGTTGCAGAAGGTTGTGTCACACTATTCAAGTGAAAACAGTGAGACCTAGCAGCCAGTAGCCCATTCATCATGGTGCTGTATTTATACCACTCCAGTCAATACTCTCTTTAGGAAGGTTTTAATAAGAACTATTTAGTGCCAGGCAAAATAATTTGTGCTCAGGTGATCCAGCCATATATCTCCTGTAACTACCTTCTAGCAGTTTATGCAGTGGGGTTCTTGGCTGCTTGTACTTCTAAGAAAACTTGTTTGTACTTACCACTATATTTCTTATCAATTTCAGTAACACGGGATCACATGTGTAAATATTTTGAACTATCCATATTAACGTTTCCAGGATAGAATTGTCTGCAGCAAGCACAGGCAACAAATTATCTCTATTAAAAAGTCCAGCCCAGTCTCTAATTAGGAAGGGAACTCCCTGAGGCAGGTCGACCAACATGAGCCAGTGAACCCCAAGCACTGTATGGCTTGATGGCAATTGTTCCTTGTGGAAAAACCTGGTTTCCCCAGCTCAGCTCATTTTCCTAACCTAAGTTATTACAGTTGAATGCAGTTTGCATGCAGAGACTTTCCCACAATAGCATACTAAAAACTAATCTCTGAAAATAATGTATTTTATTTAATATAAAAAAGCAAACTGAATAAATCTCATCATAAGAGGCTTTAAAAATAACTAGAGGAAGCAATACCTGCAATATCCCTTTTATTTCTACTGAACATATTCTACCAAATTTTTAATCTCTATCTGCCTATGCTAGTACCAGTCTGCAACCTGTTTTTTCAGTGCTTATTGCCTTTTCCTAGGCCTGATTTCTCAGAATAAAAAAGGAGAAATGATCAATTTGTCCCAATAAAATTTCATATTGGATGAAAGCAACCTGAAGCCACAGCTGACTTCTTTCCTGCCTTCCTAAGCATTCACAAAGCCTGCTGAAGTGAAATATCCTTGTTTTACATTTTTTCTAAAATTATTTAAAGTTCTTTACTCAGCTCAGATCATTATCGAAAAACCTCAAAAGATCACTCACTAAAAGACTACCAGACAAGAAGCAGCATTTTTAAAACCATCATGCCCTCAGCATGATTTTGTTTTGAAAAGCAGAGAAGGCCATCAGAAAGCTTCTGAGCCACTGTGATAAAGTTCTATTCGCAATACAAAACAGCATTTTCTGCTCCATGGGGCCACTCTGCCTGTTGTAACATAAAATCTCTTTCTTTGCAACACTCTGAAACATCACTGCACCTTGCCTCCATCCACCTCCACCATTCAGGCCCATCTACTTACCTGTAAACAGGATCAGAAGACTCCACATCAAGCAGAAATAAGACGACATTGTGGCTGAAGATGAGAAACAACGCTCCTGTTCACGCTTCAGGCACCTACATTCAAGAAAACTTATCCTCTTCATAATCTCTAGGTTTACTTCTTAGTACACCATCTTCAGCCACAGCTGAGGATGCCCTTTGCCCTAATCCGGATTGCCCTTCCTGTGGTTAGTCTGTTAGTCTCTAGCAGCACAGCGAAGTGCTGCTGCTGGTGGTGTTCACAGCCAAACACTTGCTGACTGTGGTTTGACTAAAAGGCTAAGACACTTCGCAGTACTTCAGAAATTTACTTCTCGTTTTTTCCAGATCTGCTTGATTACTGCAGATGAAACTGTTGTCAGCACCACCTGACACAACTTGTTGACACGACGATCAGGAATCCATTGACCCATGCTGCTTCCCACACCTTTTTTTTGCCACAGTAGATAGAATATGGGTAGGAGATTACCTAGCATATGTAACAGGCTGTGGTAAGTGGAAAGACCTTAGGAAAATAGATTCCAAGGAAGAATTACTCAAACTTTAATTCTAAACGAGTGGTTCTAATATTTAGAAGCATCTCAGAGCATCTTTAGTGGCTATAATTTGGTAGCACTGGAAAGCTTCCTACTACTACATAGTAGTAGACTAAAATTTGGAGTCTTTCATCATGTGACTCTTAAAACCTCTGTATGCACCTGGGCTTTTGCAAAATAAAGCAAACCACATTTAATACAGAGGTCACTTTAAAAGCAGTGTGGATATCATATCATCCCAGGCTCAAGACTCACTGACAATGTTGCTGAAATGCAGCTTTTGAGAAATGGTGTTCCCTGGCCACTCTCCCTGTCCCTGGATTGCCTAACTCTTCCCAACAACATCTGGTCTTTTTATGTTGTTTGAACTAGAACTGCAGCTGTGATCAAGTGTATTTGATCCAGAGCCAACAACTGTTCTTTGCTGAAGCAAGTAATCTGCCTCACAGTTTTATAGAGACAAAATTAAGTTCCAAGGAGTTACTTTTTAATCAATAATTGAAAGAGCAGAAATGCTTCCAAAAACATAATCAAAATCATACATTGGGATACAATCATAGCCAGAGCTGTCTCACACTATCTTACATGAGAGCAGAGTCACCAAAGTGACAGTTGAAGTGAAAAAGAGGAAAATCAAGGGATTAAAGTAGCCAAGAGACAAACATTAGCAATATATCTGTAGGAAAGAACGGAGAGAAAGGATAAAAAGGGGATTTTTGCATGCAGTGGTTGCGAGGACTCTTAAGAAAATGCTTCCTCTTTAGTCTTCTTGTTTCTTGGGAAACAGGAAACTCCAGACAGCGGCTACAGGAACAATTCTCATCATTAACAGCATAACCTGAAACTGCTCTGCACAAATGGAAAAGACAGGGCAAGCTGTCTCAGGCAGAAGGTGGGTGCCCACGTTCACCACAGCTGTGCCATGATAGTGCATGGCACTGGCTGAGGAACAGCTCTCAGTTGTAAAGTTGGAAGTAAGGATGTCCTCTGATGAGTCAAACTCATTTCCGTTCATTTTGTCCTTACGTGCACTGAGCTCAAGCCCCACCACTCAACAGCTCCATACCTTTCCCCGCCCATTTCAGTAACAAGGCTGAAATCAGAATTATCAAATGAAAGAGATGTAGCTTGTTACATCACAGCTGAAAAATGGAGTTTGTGCAAGTTCCCTCACCCCCAAAGTTTACCTAGTTTTTAGCTGCCCTACGTGCTTTGGAAAACACACATACTAGTCTTACATGGCAAAAAGACTTTTCTGACAGGAGGGGCAGAGTAAATAAAGCAGCCACCTCTTCACTATCAAGTCACTGTTTTTTCCTCTTGCTATGAGGGAACAATACAACGAAAAAGTTCTTTAAACTATGGCTTCCACTTGATGGAATTCTTGCAGGTTCTTTCAAACTTTGAAGTTTTCAATTAGTATAAAGGCTAATTATCCACTCAGACCCTCCTTCCTGAGAAGAGCTCAGCTGGGCACAGAGCCCACCTAAAAGGCAAATACAAAGCATCTGCATCACAAACCAATTCACTCCATGTATGTATATTAACTATGCAGGAAATGTAAGGTAGTCTAAGCACCTGTGTAAAAAGAAAAAAAAAAGTTGGCAGTTTTGTATATCTAGACTAGTTACGATTTACACCCAAGAAACTAAAATCCAATTAACTACATTTCATTTAGTTGTTGAGATTCCTGACAGCATTTCCCTAGGCAGAAAATTCCACCACATTACATGTGCAATAAAGGAATTCTTAGGTTGTCTTTTAGTACTGTTACTACAAAACTAGAAAGGACTGGAGTTTGCAGATCTCACACTGATCTGATTTTTTAATACTGGATTACACATTCCTGAAAGGACCCACTGAAATTGTACACCACTAGCACTTACTAGAAATGAAGGAACTGTCAACTGCAACTCCTCTCAGGCTTACTTGCTTTCACACTACAAAACAATTTTTAAAAGGCAGAAAATGACAAACAAAAGTACAACAGAAAAAGGTGACTTTAATGGTGGCTACCACCTAACATGATACATTTAACAAAAAGTGTATTTTTTTGTTTCTATCAATAAACATGTCATAAAATATTACACTTTTCCATCTGCCTAGTCACTCAACCTCCAAGAGGTGTACAATAAACGCTCTGTTTGTAAAACAGCGAAACAAAAAATAAAACATATACCCTCGGAACCCATTCTGCCTCTCACTATGGTGAGCTAACAAAAGAAGTGTTTTCATGTCATTTCATCAATAATGCTACACATAGCTGCATCTTTGTCTAAAACCTGATCTCTCTTGCCACCAGAACGCTCCCTCTGCTTTTCGCTCTGTCCAATACAGCTGCTGCCATCATCAGTATCCATTGGTTCCACTTTCACTCTTAGTCCCCCCTCTGAATGAGGCAGATCATCAGGCAAGGAAGCCAGGCAGTTCTGAATCATCTCTACAACTCGCTCCAAGTGCTTCTGAAATCTTTCTGCCGTTTCCAAGCGCTGACGTTTCTGCACCTCCATCATGACTCTCAGTGTCTCCCTAGCTTGGTGAGGACGATACTCATTTATGAGGTGATGGACATGAACGAAAAGCAGTTTCAAGTCTTCCAATTTCTCCTCTCGCTTTATACTCCCTGGACTCCTTATCAAGATATCCAAGAGGTCCAAAAAGTTGACCAGGATAGACATATTAAGTTTCCTTAATTCCTTCTTGTGATCAAACTGCATAGGATGCAACCGTTCAATACCCTGGCTCTCCAAGGGTCGAATAATCAGGTCATCGCATTGAAACTGATTGCCAAACATCATATAACTGTCTTTCACAGGTGGAGGTGGCTTTGGAGCCAGGCCTTTACGGATGTTTTCATCAGTATATTCTTTTATATATTGCATTGGAGGTGGAGGAAGGGCACTCACTTGCTGAGGTTCACCCATTTTTACCAGATGAAAATACCTAGGGAATATTGCAAGAAATATATGTTAAACAACATGTGTGACAACCTTATCATATAAAGAGAAACAACGGCAACATATGAGAGCCGACTGTGAGAAAATTAGGCAGGAGAAAGCCATCTCAGTGAATAGAGCACAGGAAACTCCCGAGTACATCCATGTTAGCTTTTCACTAAGGTTTAACTTCACGACAAGCACACACAGCATTCAGTTCCCGAGCCGTGAAAGACCAGCCTGCAAACCGAGCGGCCACGGGAAGACAGGGAAGACAGGGGAGACCCCTTTCTCAGCTGAGGCCTGTCCCGCTACCACCACGCCCCGCCAGAGGTGAAACCGCGAAGCCCGGCGGTGGGCAGGAGGAGGATGCGGAGAACGCAGCCTCCCGCCCTCCGTCCGCAGCCGCCGCCGCCATGCGCTGCTCCAGGCCAGGTCAGGCCCGAGCCCCGCCGCGGGGCTCGCCAGGCCACTGCAGAAGAAAGAGAAGCCAGAGGCGCGCTGCGGCAAGACCCCAGCGGCTGAACACGTACCCAGCGGAGAAAACGATGCCGCTCAGAGCTGCCGCTCCTCACCGGCCCGCCGAGCTGCCCACAGCCAACCACCCGACACGCACTTCCGGCCGGCGGCCCGCTTCCCCTTCCCTCCATTGGCTCGCCGGCCTCGGGGACGCGAGCTCTGATTGGTCCGCCCGGACATCCGTCAGGAGCGCGCTCCACTCAGCGCAGGCGGTTCCAAGCACGAGTCGGGGGGTGTGTGTGGGGGGTGCGGGTTGTAGAGGAAGGGCGCCGAGCAACTCCGGCCTTGAGCGCTGGGTTACACCGCGAGCATGTGGCTGGTGACCGGGACCCTCCTGGGTAAACAGCCTGAGCGGGGCCGAGTTATTCAGCCTGCAGAAGGGAGGGCTTCGGGAAGACCTCGTTGGGGCCTTTCAGTACTTAAAGGGGCCCTGTAAGAAAAGAAAGATGGGGACAGACTTTCTTTAAGAGAGCCAGTAGCCACGGGACAAGGGGTGGTGGCTTTAAACTAAAAGAGGGGAAACTCGGGAGATATAAGGAATACATTTTTTTACGCTGAGGGTGGTAAGACCCTGGCCCAGGTTGGCAAGAGAGGTGGTCAGTGCCCCATCCTGGAACCGTTCCAGGTGAGGTTGGACTGGGGTCTGAGCAACCTGCTCTACTCACAGATGTCCCCGCTCCATGCAGGGTGTTGGACTGGATGACCTTAATAGGTCCTTTCCAACCCAAACCTCAGTATAATTCTCTATGGTGTGTAGTGATGCTATGGCATGTAGTGCTTCCACACATCAGAAACGTCGGCACGACCCCGGTCATGAAACAAGGACATTGCCATGAAAAGTATTTGTATCATTGTCTCAGCTGAACGCGCTAAAACTGACCACATAAAGACTGTAACAAACAGATGGGCTCCCTTGGTTTTCTTTCAATTTTTGTTTCAGCTAGACTTGAAGAAAAAATTGTGGATTTAACGTTTTCCACCTTGTGGATCATGGGGAGATGGGCTTGCTGGCATCACCTCTGCAGGGATTTCTCCCTGAAATGGCCAACAGGAAAGTTTTGACACAGCCATTTATGTCCCATTCTCTCTCTTCCTCAGCAGATGGCAGCAATGGCCTTTGTCTGATGGGACCCGTTGCATGCACATGCAATACCATTTACAGATTCATTTCACAAAAAAAATGTTTTGATTGAATGATAATTACTTAGACCCTCTTAATTATTTCTAAAACGATGCAAACAAACTTCAGATTTGTTAGGTTTATTTGACTAGAAAACCTGAAAAAAATTACAGATCACATTTTATTGAATATCTGAATATATATTTTAATACTCCAAACCAAAAGCACTGGTGGTGGTGCCCCACGATGTGAATTAATCTAGTGTTCTTTTCAGAAACACAACCATATGGACTGAAATGTCACAAGTGTGAATGGCTTGCTCAGACCCTGGAGGCTGGATACAGAAAGCTCATATTCTTTGTGCAGAAATAGACTAACAGGCAGCCACGGTGGGCAGCACGATGCAGAAGAAATGTAACAGGATAAGGTGTTTTGTTCATGTTGTTTTCCATTTTCAGCATTTCAACACTGGCCAGTCAGCTTCACAACTGCTTCAATGCAGTTGTGCTAGGACATAATTTGTCAGTAAGAGCCACCTTTAAGAAAACGGGAAGGCACAAAAGATAACTTCATTCTAAAATAAATACTGTGTGCTTTTAGTATTTTGATGACACTTAAAAAATCCCAAACAAGTTAAAGTATGAAGAAGTTTAAAAAATTGCCATCAGTTGCTACTTTCCTACCACAGCTATAGAACGGTCACCACAGAGTGAAGGAGTGCTTTGGGAACAGGAATTGAACTGGGACTCTGGTAGTCTCCCACGCCACAGGCTTACTCTTTGATGTGAACCAGTCATTCAAACTCTCCATATTAAGCCACAGTGTCCTTTGGGATCATTAGGAAGATTTAAGAGACTTCTAATCTACACTCATAAAATGAAAACACTTGATCACATTACTTTTTTTTATCTGAGAGTTTAAACCGCTCAGAGCAGAAAATTATATACTTTTAGCCAGAGAGATCTGGAATGGCATATCCTTTGGATTTTTGTGTTGTTTTGGGTTTTTTTAACATGGTGTTTTTCCTCAGTACTACTTTGATGCATACAGATAATAATTTTGAAGAAGTGAAAGTACTCCAGGATGGAGATGCAGACCTTATCAAGGCACATAAATATGGAACTGAGAGCATGGTTTTCAAATACAAGCAAGGGTGCAGTTCTATGTTGCAACTAAAAAGTTTTCTGCTTTGGAAAGGGAGGTCTCATTCCTTCACCCTCCTCCCTTACTCTTTCCTCCCTGTCCCATTCCTCTCTTCCTTCACTGCTCCTCTAGCCCCCAGCCCCCCACTCCTGGCTGTGCAGTCCTTTCTTCTCACTACTTTGTACCATCACTGTCAGACACTGGATCTCAAAGTAAATTGATGCAACTCCAAACTCCACAGAAAACATTACTGTGATTTTTCTGGATGAAGTTTTCAGCTCTTGTCCTGAGTTCAGCCAACTCACTGTGCTATCTATCCTGTGAGCATCAGGGCAAGGTTTTGAGAGGAGAGGTCATAGGCAGATGGAAGGGAGGAGGCTGTGGAGATGGCGAGGGGAATGGTTGTCCTTGTTTCTGTAGCAGCAAGCTCTTAGCTTGTCTCAACTCATCTTGTTACATCATACCATGAAAGACAGGTGAGGAATAAAAAGCACCACTTTTTAGTGGTGCACAAGAGATGTACAAAAAACCCATGTAGAGGTACTAATGCATCCTTGGTTTTATTTGACTTACCAGACTTTGATTGCATATTCTTTTAAGAGGAGCTAAGCTTAATTCTCTAGTGCCTTGCACTCAGTGAACCGTGAAGCAAGGATGTAAAATATTGTGACTTCAAACAGTAGAAGACAGTGGAAGGCCAAACACTTGGGTTTTGTGTGATCTCTGTGATCTTCTTGAGTCATTTTCCCAGGCACTACGCAGTGGCCAAGATAGGGGGGATATAACGTCAATTACTGAAGAAAAAAGAGTTTCAGTCTTGTTCTTGGTAGCATAGCTGATTCTCAGAAGACCCATGGATGACACTTTTGAGCTTATGGGGACCTGTTCACATTTCTCTTTACAGTGATTCTGAACAAGAAATTAAGAACGATGGTGAGTGCCAGCTGTAGCACTCTCCAATTTGCTTTCTGCTACATTTCAGCCCTTCTCTGAAATAAGGATTCTATCCAGTACAAGCCTACCACAGATAATACAGCACAATTCTACAGCATCTCCAAATGTGTGAACAAACCTGGACACCTCTTCAGCAGATGCTAAATCAGTACAATGATATTCTCCATCGCAAAGACACTACATCTTGATTTATTGTTTTAGTTAAGTTTATTTATCTTTTTCTTCATAATTAATTTTAGGCAAATTGGCATGTGTGTCACTGCAACATGCTCAGTTATTTTAGCAGAACTTGAATCCAAGCATTGTACAAGCACTGCAAATACAAACCCCACTTTCATGCATGGTCTTAAAACACTGCTGCTCTCTTCTGTGCTAGAACATATTTCGTCTATTTCTGATTGCTATTGCATTCTGAATAATTAAAAGGGTGGCATTTTTTTCCCATGTTGTCTGAAAAATAACCATAAAATGAAATTCAGTTCCAGTCTCTTGTTGGGTTTAGATTGAGTGTTACATCTTACAGCTTAGTTAAGCAATGAGCTGAGGAATTTCCTTTTTTGGTGGTTGTTACAGGCTTTGTTGCAGTATATACCAGGGATGAGGGGAATAAAAAAGGAGCCTGTTGGGGGTGAAGGGGACTTAAGCAAGCTTTATATCTCCATCTGCTGTGGTTAATTCCCATCTCTCTGTCTCCTGCTGTGGCTTTGGGAATGAATGATTTTGCAGTCCAGTGCTGTGCTGCATTTTCTTTCTGACTCCTCAGACTAAAGTATCAGCTGCCACCTATTGACATGTCTACTAATGTAGGAAAGAAGTTGAATGTTCCCATCATGTAAAAATTGGGGCACACCAATCTTCAATACACATGACAGTTGAAGTGTTTCTTGCTATACAGCCTATTATCAGATTCAAACAAATGTAAATCTCAGCACAGAGCCTGCATTGTTATTAAGAGATGAACAGATATCTCACTACTGGTTAATACACTGACATGGCTCAAATTCCAGGCACATTTTGATAGAATCAGCTGGTGCTCCTTCCTGTGCTCATAGTCTTAACGTTGTTTCTGGAAGCAACCACCCCTACCAGATTTTTAAGCCATCCGTTAATTCTGATCTTTACTTGGTCACACACCTGTGGTAACCACACTGCCTATTCTAACTTGGAAATAAACGTCTCAAAAAACGTGTCTGTGTGGCATGAAGAAGTAAACACTATCCAGCAATCAGCAACCTGGGGAGCTGCAAACATATCACATTGCCAGAATAAACTGCTGAATTTGCAGGGCTATGATTTTGCCAACAGTGTAAGTCACATCTTTGTCTTCAGAAGGAAACAGTAACAGACAGAAACAGATAGACACTAATAAAAGGAGCTGGAACAAGTTCCCCATTTGGGTATGACCCGATGAAATTAGGTTTTCCTTTCCACATTTTTACCTACGAGAGAGGAGCTGAGCAAAGGATTATTCGTACCATCATCACGGAAGAGCCTGTCTTAACCCTGTGCAAGTTCACCAGTATGAAACATGTTCTCTATGTTACTGCCAATGCCAGTAAGCCTGGGAGTGATTTGCTTTAGGCATTCAAATTATGGATAATTCACTACATCCTCCTAGCAGATGCTCAGAACAAGGCATCTACTTTCCCAGGGCTCCTGAACAGTTCACAGGAGATTTTTGCTCTGGTTCTACAAGAGCAACTCCCTTGGTCACTGGGAGCAGTGTGAGTGGATTCAAAGGTACAGTTGTAAGACCTAGAGGAAAGCTGGGTGCATCTGGCTTATAAAGACAGAGCTAATTCTTCCCTTTTTCTGCAGCCTTCTGTCTTGTTATTTGGGTCTACTGGGGATATGTTTATTGGGGTGTTAATGAACTGCCAAAGAAGCAAGACAGCTGAGTAACCTAAATAGAGTTTCTCACACTCTAAAAAGGCTAAGTAGAAAAATGGGTTGAATTCTGGAAGCTTGGAAGTTGAATGATAAACATCATATTGAACAGCTGGTGAAAAGGAAGAGCTGGCACCCGGGTAGTAAACCTGGCCCAAATATTGCGCATGGTAGAAGTATACAGGTTGTTTTCTGAGAGTGAAGATATAGTTGAAGCCTTCTGGTCTCTTTTTTTTAGAAACCTAAAAACTATCTATATTTAACTTTATAAATTTCTCTGCCGCCTTCAGGACATAAGCATTGGTATCAGAGCAGGATGTGCGGGTGGGGAGATTTCCACAGCTTGCAGTAATAAAAGTGTGAACTGCATAATCTGGGTAAATCCCCTAAGAAAAAATCCAATCCCTAAAATAACATTTTTCAGAGCAGAAATAGAGTGATTTGCGGGAGGTAGCAAGGGAAGAACAAAGGTGATTTAAAAAAAAAAAAAAAAAAAAAAAAGTAGCCCACTGAGGACATAGCTGATAAGAATGTCTTTATCTGTAAGCTCACCTTGCCCAGCACAGAGGAGTATTTAGGGCACACACCAGCTCAAACTTAAATCTGAAATATTTAAAATATTTCAGGTTTTCCTGCATATGGATGGAAAAGTGTCAAAGGATTAATGATAGCAAGCTTTACAAAAGCACTTAAGGAGAGATGTAGGATACCTAAAAAATTCATCAGGATTTTTCTTCTCATCTTAAAGGACAGATTTATAGTGGTTTTAAGATACTCAGGACAGTTACAGTTAATTCCTTTCTATTAAGGATACAGAATTTCTGTACCATGCAATATACACTGGTGCCAAAAGCCTTGTACAAAAGGAGTGTGCTTGTATGTTCAGTTTATCACTGCACTGTCATACAAGGTCAGGTGAGATACCTGTGTTAGCAGGATATTCCATCTGACCCAAAGAGCCCTTTCAGAAAGGCAATGTATATGTATGTAGAGCTCTACAGACCTGTCCTCACATCTTCCAGCTCTGCAGGCAACTTGGTCCTAGACAAGTGGTGCACTTCTACCTAAATATCTACTGTAAACAATTGAGGCTTTTTTAAAAAGGGTTATAACCTGTTAGTCACCCAGGTGAATGATGACATATGATTTATGTCTATAGTTCATGTCTTGAAAGCAACAAGGAATTTTATTTAAAATTTGGACAAGAAATCATGATCTTTGAAATTAAATAAAATTCAAATACCCATAAGCAGACGACTCTCTCACAAATATATAAGTACAATTCTTAGACCATATGTTTTTGTATATACATGTCAATCTGCCTCTATATTATTAGACGTACCATTCATATTCTAGTTTTGGCTTGCTACAGTCAAATATTTGTGTTTCCTATACATGGGGTTTCAGATTAAAGTAAAAAAGGAACATGAAGGGGTAGATCAGTGGCAAGAGTGGATACAAAATATGTCAGTCCCTACATTCCTCCCCAGTTCAACAGTGAAGAGTTATTAGTTGATAAGGATATTGTAAAACAAATGGCAGCTTTCACTGAAATCAACTAAGTTTATACTGATGACACCCAGATCTGGCTGTGTTGATTTGTGCCCTTTCTTACAGTCATCCTTCTTTTTTTTCCCTAATATCTTATCTGGCCCATCATCAGTGTGAACTCATCATGGAAAACTCAGAATGGCTGATCCTGCCTGCCAAGTCCTGCTAGTTCTCACATAACTACCAGATTCTCTATTGCTCCAGGCCAAAATCTGTGATTATTTTCTTACAACTATATGCATCTTTCTACATGTGTTTTATCAAATCTGTACCTTCACTTTCACAGCAGTGCAGCCTGTCCAGTTCTCCCACATGCAGAGCTAAATCTTGTTTGCTTCTTGTTTCTCTCTTGCCTTGACCCTTGCAGCATCTTCCCGTCAGACCTCCTACAACACATCACGTCATACGGTGCTTACGCCAAATGAAGTGCATTTCTCAAGCCCCCTATCTAAACGTTTGATCAAATTGCTCCCATCTTACGTCCCTCCAATAACCCGTCTCATTGCACGAAGATATCAAGCTGCCAGTCTCTACATTCAAAGAGTTTCTTATCTCTCCCCCCAGTACTTACCACCCTTGCTGAATATCTTCTCCCCCCACATCCTCTCATCTCCAGCAGCATTGCTCCCCTCAGAGGTCTACGTGTTGGCACCTCATCTCTTTGCTGTCCCGTATGCCTTGCTTTTTCTGCAGAGACACAATGTCACACCGTTTTATTTCTATTTATATTAAATTTTCTGAGAAGACAACATGTACATATCTGCCAACAGACTGCAACCCCCCCCTTAGCCCAAGCTAAAAAGACTTTTCAGGAAGTCCTTAAGACACTACAGTTAGTGCAAAGAAGAATCTAGAAAGAATAACGTAGTCTTAAATAAGCAGTCATAGCTAAAAATGCAATGATGTTACAGATTGCGCTTATAAATTCATCTGCTCTAAGACAAATCAAGCAAAATGCTACAAAGATCAACAGCCTTTTGGGGGGGGATTTGCTGTTGCTAGCACAGTGAAGTCCACACAGTTTGTCAGGGCACTCTACTGTCCATGTTTGATTTATTAATTACAAGAAAGGATCTCTGGGCATAATTTAAAGCAGCAAATTCTCAAGCATGAGGAAAGTTAAATGTATGCAGAGGTGGTCCTGTATTTTAGAGGTGCAAGCATGTAAACAAGGCTTGGAAATATTCAAATAGCTGCTGTTTACACAAAGTGCAATTTTAGAAAGCTTACAGCAGACTCTACATTTTTTATACATGTGCATTGCGTGAGGCAAACTGTTTTGTAGAAGAACTGGGAAATTTGGCCCAAGTATTGATCCTAGTCTACAAAGAGATATGAAATCCCCCTTGGCAGCAGTGACGGTTTTTCAGGAGATCACAGACTTGTGTCATCTTTCTTGTTCAACCACAATTGTTCCTTGGAACTCAGTCACTCTGCCAAGAAATGAAACGTAGCTTTGCTAGACTTGCACATGACAAATGTTTCACTATATGCTGCATTTTGTCTTTGGCAAGACCCGCCACATAGGGAGATATATATATAAAGAGAGAGAGGGATCAACCAAACAACAGCTTCTATTTGTCCTCGTTTCTGTTCCATGATACTGCATTGCCTTCAGCAAATGCTCTTACAGATCTGTACATCAAGTGCTGTGCTAAAATTGTATTTCTCTGGCAAATGCAGATTCTCAATCAGCATTGAGCAAAACTGGTGAGGAACATTTGATGATCCTTGAAACATGCTGTGTAAACAATATAACATAAAACAGCAAGGAAGAGATATGCCACCTCTTTTTGGGGAGGGAAAACCATTACATTCTATTGAGAAATGTGGTTCCCAGGTCTGTCTATAAACTGCCCTGTAAAATACAAGTCTTCATTTAAACAGTTTGCAATTGTGATATTGGTTCAGATTTTTTTTCCTTCTGAGCTGAACTTAAAATAATGAAGCATCTTCTTTGGGGCTTGCAAACAGCTCTAAAAATACATCAGCAATAGGGAGCTATCTCCTTATATCCTAATGCTACATTAAACTAAAGTCAAAAGTCAGCACTGGTAAATGATTTACACCGGAACAATTTACAGAAATACCAAATTAATGAAAATACTTATCTTGCAGTTTCCTCGCCTTCCACCAGACTCCATCTCTTCAATCCTCAACAGCATCAGCAACACGATTATACATCATTAATTTAAAAACACACAAAGCATTAAAAATGAAAGACCAGAGAAAAAATAATTGCATTTATTTTTAAACATGTGTTGTTGCATTGAGTGCATTAGGCACATATTAATTTTTTCTATAATTCTATATTTATAGAATTATTATTTATATTTATGGTGCAGACTGCTCCAAATGGTGCTCTGAAGTCCCAAGGAAACCAGTTGTGCTTGATTCAATGTTTGTGTTCCCTTCACTGCTGATTGCACTGGTCCTGATTGCATCTGCAGAGGGCATGTTGTGCCTGTGCCTGCTGGAACATCCAGCCACAGACTCATTAGACTGCACCTGAAGCAGTCAGTAATCAGTAAATAGGAACCAGTGGTAATTAATTAGTTATCAGTTATTGTAACCATTTGTTTTCAGTTTAAATATCTAACAACTACAAATACTCATCATTCCTTCTACAAGTACATCCTGGATATAATTTTCTTTGTTTATACAGCAGGAACTTTCATGTTATGTGGGAAACTTCCTCAAAATAAGTTGTACGGATCCTCTGAGAACAGTCAACTATTCAATACTGTAAAGGGGAAGGCACCATTTCTTCGAAAAAGAAATATGGATGCATGACCTATTTCTTAGAGGACAGTAGAGACACTTATCCTATATCTCCATGTACAGCACATGCATTTATAACTATTTACTAGAGGGGCAAGTAGGAGACAGATGCTTAATCATGCCACACCGCTTTAATTAATCCTTAATCATTGACTCATATCTACTGAATGTCCCTCAAATGTTATTTTTTCCACAACATTTACCTTGGTGTGTATTTCAATATGCGCTGTTCATTTTATGACTTCAGAGAGGATGTGGTTATGGTTTGACAGAAAGGAAGCTTTGCTGTAGATGGGAAGATAAAGCTCAAAGCACCTACGCTGCCTTTTGAACACCTTTTTTTTTTTTTTAAGAAAAAAAATAACTGTCTTGTGTCTCTTTCTTGGACGGGCACTCAGCGTGTGGAGCAGGCATCCCATGTCCTGGGACACGACCATTCGTGGCTCAGCCATGAATAACTGTGTGCTCCTGGAAGAACTGCTGATCAAAAAATCCCAGCAGAAGAGAAGGACTTCACCTTCCAACTTTAAAGTGCGCTTCTTTGTCTTAACCAAATCCAAGCTGGCTTACTATGAACATCGCCATGGGGTATGTCTGCCATTTTCTCACTCATACCAGAGTAACGGAGGGAAGGATGACATTTGTTAAAGGAAGGGAAGCTTGCTAATGGAGAGAAGGATGATCTTTGTTGAATTTTATTAACTTAACTTTCCTGGTCATTGCTACGGCACCATTCGCTGAAAATTGTGAAGCGGTCAAATGTGTCATATACAGCTGATCGGGGGCATTTGGTGCGCATGGATAAGACTACTTCGAATAAGACTATGTTGCTATTCTGTAGAAAGGTTCTGGTTGTGTTGCAGGAATTTAACATGGACTGTTACAGCCCTTGTGTAACAGCTGTGTGAGCATGTGCCAGGCAGTCTGCAGGAGTACAGGGGAGAGCTGGAGCGGTGTGTGGTGAAGATCACAAACGTACCCTAAACACATCTGCGAAAAGAGTCATCCATAGATCTTTGCTCTCCCATTCTTTTCTTCAGGGCAGCAGATTGATGGCTAGTATAAGACCAGTCTTACATTTTTTAATTCAGCTGCCATGCATAACATGTCAGGTGTCAGGACTTAGCTTCAGAAGGGATGTGATAGTGAGATCCATGCTCAGACTAGGTGTTGCTTCCCCAAGCTTGTATTTCCCTGATTTGCTAATTATGAAGAAAATTTGAAGTCAGTCTGCGCACCCTGTTGTACTAAGTGTGCTAGTGAAGTGCAAATTATTTCCGTCTTCTATTTAGCTGGATGTTTGCTGAGCCTCATTACGACTGTAAATAATATTGCCTATTTTCCGACAGTCACTGAACTTCCTGCTAATCCTTTATGTTTAGGCATTGTTACTGTACACAGACCAGCACTGGGGATCATGTTGATTTGCTATCCAGCATTGGTGGCTTCAGACCATCTGATTTTGCTCAGTAACAGAAAATTAAGTTAAAACTGAACACAAGAAAAGCAAAGTATGATGTGCCCTTGTATTGCATTGCAGTTGTGGTCAGATACCAGCTTTAAGAGTTAACAGTCATTTTTATTTGCAAGTTATTTCTCTCAAATATACCCAGAAAAATGTTTTTATTTTATTTGATAGTCCTTGTTTTCTTATGTCTGTATTTAAATTGGAAGATATTTATTGCTGCATACTGTGCTGATTTTTGCTTTGAGACTGTCTTTGCTTTCAAATGCCTTTATTACTGTTCCACTTAATTATTTTGGATAAAATTCTCAAAAGCATCCAAGTGATCCTGCTGTAGGTATTCAGAGAAATATTTACAAATAGTTTTCTTTGGTGCTTTCTGAGTCTTGGTGGCCTTGAGATGAATTCAACATGCACTTTGCCTTGATACTTTTGCGGAATAGCAGTAGGTGTCTGTTAGCATCTTTAGATCCTGAAATTGTTCAGAAAATCTGACTCAGTGACTTTCAGCGGAGCATAAATTACATATGCTATGTGAGTGTCCTTGGAAATTTCATCCCTTACTCCCCCTAAAAGTCAATTAGGCCAGATAAGAGTTTGGTATATTGTCTGCTTTATGTCATATCTATTATAAGCATGCACACATTATACATATGTAGACATGTTTACATAAACACAAAGGTAACTTTAGGCCCTTACACAGTTTTTAGGGACAGTGGGTAAATCTGCAGGGCTGTTTTCCCACAAAACACTGATTTTTTCTGACACAAACTGTCATAACCAGGTTGCTACATGGATAAAAGAATTTCATACAAAATGAGGAGAAAAGAGTTTGCCTTATGAAATATTCCCAGAGGCAATCCTCAGCCTCTTCAGTAATATTCCTCAAAATTGGGCCATCCTGGTGTGGCCTCCTCATGGTCAGGTCATTGCTGTTCTGGAGAGGAAAACTTAAGGCAATCCATGCAAGCACCATCTTGTTTTGTACTGAGAACAGAGTGAACATCCAGCAGCTGAGTTCACAGCCAGCAAAGGGAAAATTATGGCACCTGCCCAACACATGGGCTGTGCCCATCCCCATGGGTGAACCAGGACCAGGGAGCATGCACAGGCATTGAAATTGATGGTCTGTGGTGCTCATTCTGTAGACCACGCCCTGGCACAGGTCTGGCTTTGCTCTGTGGGGACTCTCCAGGCAACCTGTGGGGCTGGCAGAGGTTAGCACAGGCTGTCATCACTGCCAGCAGGCAGTTTGCATGTGGTGCCCCTGCTCTTGAGGTTTAGGGCAAAGTGGTAAGGACATCGCTGTTCTCTGCCAGCTGGCTGCAATGATGGGGAGTATCCCCAGGCACGCATACTGCCTGCTGGCAGTGGGGTCAGCAACTCTCTTGGCTTTTAAATGACATATTTTTCAAGGGAAATCTATGGATGTTTGCTATAAGAGTTTTCAGTGAGCTTCTTTAAGAACCCCTTACCAGCTAGTCCAGTGGCTTGCTGCACTCAGAGTATCCACCTCTTTTCGTCCCCAGTCAGTCAGTAACAACAGCCTGTGCATAAAGTCAAATAAAACAGTTAGTCAACTGCTTAATGGTTTCGGAAGCCCCACTGATTTCAATCAAGTGGCTTAAAGCAAAGCATACCTTTAGACATTAAGCCCAAGCTTATATGTTTTGCCTGTATTTAACACAGTTTAACACCCAGTCCCTTTCTCTGCATTTTTACACTGTGGGTATAAAAAGATGTTTAAATGTTTATTGTAGCAGTCCAAAGCAAGGAAATAAACAGATCAGAGGGGTACAGGGATGACTCCAAAAACTATTCAGACAGCTGACATCATAAAGGCAAATTTTTGCAATAACTGCACTAGCAGACAGAAAGCACTGTTCTCCTCAGGGGCCGAGCACACAATCACCATTAATGTTAATGAAAGATATTTACACATCTCATTAGGAGAATGAGCCCCCAATAACTGACAACAATAAGAAGCTGTGTTTTCTAGAATTCGTTACACAATGCACAATGCAAGGCTGTCTTAACATAAAGCAAAGCCCTGATAGCAGGCGCATGTATTCAGCCCCCATCTCTACTAAAATACATCAGAAGTGCCTTTATTATAACATGCAAATCAATTCCATGGGCAAAATTCTTCATTTCCAGGATCTGATTTTATAGCTACTATACATGTGAGTAAACAAGCGCATGGGAGTAATCATTTTAATTATTTCAATGAGTTTGATCCTCACCAGAATAACCAATAATGCAGACACTATATGATACTCTCTGAGTGCCAGTACACTTGCAGTATTTCAGGAGATGCAGACAAGCGACCTCATCTTTGGAGAGGTGTCTAGGACAGAGTTTCAAATGTCCTTACTTAGAATTAGCAAAAAACATTTAAACTGGTGAGTTACCTATATTCCAATCGCCTAACAGCTTATGGTGTTTCATAAATCCTTCAGGTTAGCAGGCAGGAGAGTGAAGAGAGGTAGTTTAGTATTTCAGATACTAAGTAGAGGTTCATGCATAGTCTTCATCATGGCACATTTCTACCTGGATGGGGACAGTGAGAAACAAACATCTCTCCCTGTATTTCAAACTGGCTATAGTCTAAAAGTGGCACAGATGTCTGAGACTGATGCCACACGCAGTGAATAGGCCACTGTCTCCTGTATCTTCTGGGCTGGTACCACACTAATGTGGTACTGTTACCATTACATGATCTCTGCATCAGAGCTGCTGATTTTGGCATGGCTCAGACATGTGCTTGAGTTTGTCTGTTGTCAGATATGGAGAAGCACTCCCGTTCCCTATGCCACAGTTTTCCCTCTTCAAAACATCACTCTACACAGTCATTCTCAGAAGTGTTTCAGGGCTGGGAAAGTTGTACCTAACACCTGTGAAGTTCAGGCACATAAATGTTTTTAAATTTTATATCTTCATGAACTCATGGGCTATTACTAGTCCAGCTTTTAAAGGCAGCAACAAAAGGCACACACAAAAAAATACCAAGTTCCCTTTTCATTTACATCAGCACTATTCTTCCTACACTGGTCAGATGCTCAAGAGGTCATGTAGCATGAATCAACCTTGTCCTGGGCTTTTTCATTCAGATCTTTGATATTCAGATATAAAGATGGCACTTTAATGTGTACTGAAATTTGCTTTCAGTCTCTTGTTCCAGCAAAACAAACAAATAAACTTGGATGAAAAGCCTTTTCTTGGCATCCTAAAAATGCTTCAGCTGCTTTATGGCATTAGCTACATGTTGGGTTACTTACAACAGCCCAGCTACCCATGGTAAGAAAAGCAGCGCTTTGTTCCTCTGACCAGCAGTCCATTTAACTTTGATTATTCTACACAGAATCCAACTTGTCCACCCTGCCCTGGGAAGACTTTTTTTTCCCCCCAAGACTCCAATGTAAATAGCCCAAGACTTTTCTTCTGAAATCTCCATTTTGGTGTTCCTGTTAATTAGAGTGACCGTTAATACCATTTCTCATTGCTTTGTGTATTCTGAATACCTTCACAGTCATGAAGCTGTAATTTTCATCTAAAGCGAATTTAGTTATCATTTTAAAGACTACCTTCCAAATACATATCTGAGTAGATATGTCATTCCTCATAACTTGTGATGTGTTTATTAACAAGTCCTGTTTGCTTGCCAGGATTTGCAATACCATCTGTCTTCTGATGCATATCTGAAACTAAATTATTAATAATACATGTGTGACCCACAAAGAAGTCAGACTTGGTGTCTGTCTAATCACACCTGTTTCAATGAATTTTTATGTAATAAAATAAGTACAACCTTAAATAAAATGGAGTCAGAAGTACAAACCTATGCCTAATGTTGTTATTAGATTTTTCTATTGTGGCCATTTTTGCTTCCTGTGCCTGCCTTTGCTTTATATTGCAGTCAGCATTGTAGCTGATGCTGTTGCAATGCCTGTCTGTTGCTTTAAACTCTTTCATGTTTTCTTAACAATTTTGGTTTTGTCCTTAATGCTTTTTATTTTAATGAAAAAGTTATGTCATTTAGTCAATTTTATTTAGCTTCCCTTGTTTCACTGAACCCTTCATTTACTGCAATCCATTCCTCTGTCTTTGCTAGAGTCAAGAACAGTTTTGAAGAAACTAATATAGCATTCAGTACTTGTTACATATGTTTTATGTAACCTAAAAGACTTATTCCCATCATATTAGAAAGCTCAGTTGAAAGCCAAGAATCTTTATTTTCTTCTATTTCTTGATGATGACAATAACTTTCCTGTCTGATCACTTGTGCTGATGGTAGGGATGCACGCCTTGATAATAGGCTCAGGCAGTACCTGAGACAATGTAAACATTGGAAGTGACTTTGTCCAGTCTTAAAATAGTTCACTGAAAATACTGGGCTATTGCAGATGTGTGAGGCCCTGTGATGGGCTAAGAGAAAAATGCTCCTATGGCCAAGCGTGCTTTTCCACTGGATCTCTTTACTTGAATGTTAAATACACACAGCCTGTGAAAATGTACACTTTATACCAGAGAAATCTTGCAGAAAGTTTATGGTTTCAATTTTCCTCTGCATATCTTCTGTTTTCAGCTCATATAATTCTGAAAACTAGACACCTTAGCAATCCTGGAGGAGGGAACAGTGAACCAGCCAACTCTTGGCTAAGCGTGCACTGTCTGAGGTCCAGGTCTTCAGTGTAGCCCTATTGACTTCTCTGGACATTAAAAAAAAAAAAAAAAAGAAGAAGCTAGATTTCTCTGGATTTACATTATTTTGGTGGAAATGCAACACTGGATTTGGCCTACAGGACCTCAGAAGGGTTATAAGAGCAATTCTGCTGTAACAGACATTCCCCGGGTAAACTAAGAATTTAACTGAGTAAATGGATAACAAACTGAGATTGGTTGCATGGAACAAGGTTTGGCTACAAACAGTATTGTCTTAAGTAAACAAGATTTGATATTGAAATTAATCTTCAGGAGTGACATTGCATGAAGGGCAAACTGATGGCATGTAAACGGTGCGTGTGGACAACTGTTAAGTGGCACTGTAATGTCTCACGGGCAGATGAAACATTTACTTTCTGATGTAGGAATCTGCTGTGATTCAGAATCTGCGCTCCAGGTGAGAGTTCCAGCAGGGAGATCTTTGCAAGTCCCTGGAAACATGGCAAAAAGAGTTGGTGGCTGCAGCTGCTCTAGTCAGGTATGGCAGAGACTGAGGACTGCAGTGGAGAGCCCATGGATGGGTTACAGCAGGGAAGCAAGCACAGCCTCTCCAGCTGCCTGGGTGTGCTTCTCCACCTCTAGTGCTTAGATGAATGGAGGTATCTTAGGCACTGATTGCAGCTGATTTTGTTGTTCAACACAATTCAATGCACTCGGCACCCAGGGTATGCCCACCTCTAAAACACCTTCATGTTCTTTAGATGTGAAAACAGCTGTAAAACAAATATATGTGTTTTTTTAATTTATGATAGACATGTAAGCCAAGCAGCCATATTCAGGGATTTAAATATCTAATAGAGTATATTTGAGGTATTAAAGCATAACATAACAGAGCTCTGCTGAAAAACCCGGTATTATAAATAATTACCTCTTTACGATTTTCCTTTGGAGCACTCAGTATTGGCTGGAAATTAAAAACCCCTTACAGCTTTCTTTTAAAATTCAAATTGCTCAATTTAGTTTTCAAATTTCATTTCAAAATTGTTTAAAAACCTCAAACTGTCAGTGTTCCTAACAAGAGATGCAGCTCCCAAAATACTGCATGGTGTTAGGGTTCAGGCAAAATTTCTGTTGATCCAGCAATCAACAGTTCTTAATATCCTAAATATTAATGATAAAACCAGCATGTACCACAATGTATAGATAAGGGATATGATAAGAGATAGAAAATACTTTGTGTCAGTACGATGTTCAAGGAGATTCAAGTTCATTCTCAAGTCTTTTGGTCAGTGGAAAAACACCATAGTAGGAGAATTACCATTAAAAATAAGTCCATCTGGTTCCAGTGATTTCTCATAAGCTCGTAGTTACTATTTTCTGTGCTTTCTTCATTTCTATCTCAGTACCAACACACGACTATAAGAGACTGACCCATAGTCATAGTAGCAAATCAATTGGAGACTCTGCAACAGCATAGGCATACACAGAATTTGGGCAGCTCAGCAAACCAAGAATTCCCTTTCCAAATTACTTCAGAAGCACAGCAAGGCCTGAATAAAATCATACCTGAAAGGCAGAAATATGTCACTAATTTAAGAAGATGAAGTTCACCAAGCCAACTGAGCTCTCTGCCATTGGAAGGTGTTATGCCTTGCACAATAGTTCTGCTTCATGTTGATATTAATGTCTGCAAAGAGACAGAGACGTCCATTGAAGTGGTCTGTTCATTGACCCATTTATTTCCTACCATTGATTAGACCTGTGATGGTGCCTCTTACCTTGAAGCTATGTACTCATATCATCCATAAAATGACATTTTAATAGCTCAAGTAGAGCTTTAACACTGTATGGCTATGGCAAACATTTTCTTACAGAGTTACACAGAGAGAAATCAGAGCAAGCAATGGATAGAAGTTCCTGTATTACTACAATTCAAGCGCATGAGAGTATAAAAGTGTGATCTATGATCCAAGTGGCCTGACTCTAGGACTGGTCAGTACCTGCTATTTAGAATAAAACTACAAAAATATCCTCAAAACCTCATGGTGCAGTGCATTTGATGAATGGGCTTCACAGCTAGCAACAGCAAAGTGTTAGCCAGAAAGCAGCAAATTTCTCAGAGTGCACAGCCCCATATCTGACAAGATCTTAGACGTTCATGAAGCCTGAGGCACAGAGTCACGAAGCACGCTCGTGACTTAGGTCTGTGTCACCTACAGCGACTATATGGCTTGCTACTCTCTTACTATGGGCTTCACAGCCTTGCTGCTCCCCCTGCCCCAGACCACAAGCTGGTGAAAAGTGATCCATTTTGTTAGGTGGCCAAGCTGTCGTGGTGTGTGTGAGTAGCAGTGTTGGTGGCTGTGTAGTCTTAGCATGTGATAAATGTCAGGTGGGTCATTCCCCAAACAAGCACGGTGAGATGCCTTCTTCTGTTGCATGGCAGAGCTATATCAATTGTACCATAGTCAACTGAGTATCTAAGGCAAATAGGGACCATTGTGGTCATCTGTTTTATGCCGTAGACACAAACTAAAGGATTAAGCAGTGAAAGAGATGCTGGAGTTGTGTTGGAGGAGGAGGTGAAATACCAAAGATGAAGACAGTAATGTGTTGGGCTCGTGATGCACCTGGCTCCTTCCAGAGCTGTTAGGTCTCCTTCCTGGAATTGCCACATTACAAATAATGAGCCAAAAGAAATAAAAAAGTGTGGATTGAGCTGCAGCACAGTGTACATCTCCTCATGGGACAGCAGCATGCCTTGGTTATCTTTCCACACACAGTACACAGTTAGACTACTGATGGGTTTTTCTGACCAATGAGCTAAACCATCTATTTAATTATACTCTGGGCAGACTGAAAACAACACATGGAGATCTGTTAGCATGTTTTGTCTCACTCTTTTAGGAATAAGACTCTGAGGTTTTTTGGAGACCATTTTTAAGAGGCTTTTTCTCTCCACTCTCTTCTAGTTGCTTTTGTTGGATTAGAGTGCAGTCAAGCATCACAAAAGCAAGGATATGTTTAGTTTCCAACCCAGTTTCTGGGTAATGCCTGGGTTGTGAGTGGTAATTCCAGTTGTTTGTGCTGCTATGGGACTGTAATTGCTTTCAATCGGCAAAGTCCCATCTGCTGACGATCTGCCGGGCAATGCACAGGCTATGAGACGCACCCTGACATTGCTCTGCAGCGTGAGATCATGGGGAGTTTTTGTTGCTGAAATTACATGATTAAAAGGAACACAGTAGGTGATGAGAGCTGCAGGATCACTGCACAAAGCTCCTTGAGAAGACTGGACCCTGTCTTTCAACAAAGTCCAGAAAGGTATCAACAAAAACCAGCCTGCAGTGAAAGGGCAGAGCATGTGACTGGCACAGAATCACTTCCTAAAGCCTCAGAGGAGAAGAGCATGTGGTTAAGCTCTGGGACTTCAAAAGAATAAGATGAAGAACGGCTCAATGCTAGCAAAATTGAAGGGTTTTATGGGAAGTAAATGGCTTTGTGTCTAATCAAAAGGTTGGAATTCCCAGGGGCAGAACAAATGATAGAGGAGTTTGTGGAAAAGAGGCAGGGGAAGCCAAGTCTGGAAGAAAAAAGTGAATAGACAAGAATAAAAGAAAATAGATGGTGAAAATGGGGTGCAGTAAGACCTTCTAAAGCTTGGCAATACTCTTCATAGTTAATAGGTATTTACATTAAGGGATGCTTTATGGCCTTGGGTTTATTGATATTAAAAAATCCCACTCCACCCCATAGAGCTGCATAGTCAGATGTTGTCTACAGGAGACAGTCCTGGCAGTAAATCCAGGGACACTGGTTAACCTGCAAGCGAGGAAAAATACAAAACCCAAATGCACCAGTAAAGTCCAGCAAGAACAATGTGAGATGACACTGTAATGATCTCCCTCTCTTTCCTCAAGTCTAAGTACACAAAGGCAAAATAGGCATTTGTGCAAGAATGAGGTTTGAGGAGCCTCATGGCCTCTCTGTTTTGAGACTCTTTGACAGTACACTGGCAGATCTTACCCCATCTCCAGTGGCATCAGCTGCTTGCCTGTTTTAGGGTAAATGTAATGATGAAAGGTGGCAACAGAGCAGCAGTGAAGGTTGGCACAGCAGTGGGGATGGCCACTGCCAGCAGGGCAGAGCTGCAGGGACATGGTGCTGTCAGGAGCAAGGGGCAAGAGGGAGATGGAAGGTGAAGGACACAAAGTGTTGTGCTGGACGTCTGAGGGAGGGCAAGAAGGTTGATGAATTCTTGCTGTGTCTGAGTGATAACCCATGACAGGTACAACACAGTCGCTGAAGTTCATGCTCTCTCCCGTTGCCAGTCACCTGTGTTTGAAAAAGAAGCTTTTGCAGTGTTTTCAGGGTTCTTAAATCTCACTGGTTTCTGCCATGTTGTCACAAAGCTGAGCTGGGAGCCAGCTTAGTGTATAATCCCTACTGAAAATGAATCAAAACAGGAAACCAGTTTGCTTCTGAAGAGTGAATGCATTTGTAGTGAATCCTTCAGAAGTGTGCACCAGATATGAAGCCTCACTCAGCTCAGCTCCTGCCTGCAAAAGCTGAGTGCTGCTCACCAAGGAGCTATGGGGAGAGGATTCCGTAGGAAAGAGGGTATGCCAGAGTAGCTGGGATACTTAAATGTCTGTTCTTTTCATATCCTTTCCTAACTGCCCATACTGTTATCTAGGTATCTGGTATCTGATGAATAATAATGCAGCAGAGGCTGCCAAAAAAATAGTTTTGTCAGCAAGTTTTTGAGGATATTATTTATTTCAAAATTTCATGTTATTTTTTCCTTAGCTAAAACCCCAGACAGAACAAAACCAGAAGTGTTTTGTTTCTTGGAAAATAGGTGCAGTAAAAATGTTACATTTGTATAAAAATGCATAGTTTTGAAACTCTCAGTACCCAAATATTTTTCTTTAATAAAATATTGGTTTATAGCTTTTCAGTATGAAGCCAAGTGTTAGTAAACAGTTTCATGAAAATAATTATATTTGGTTAAAAGACTATTTCATTTTGTGGAAAGAAAAAAAAAAACATGAATTTCAGTCAGAGGTTTGAATAGTTCTCTAAGAATCCATGTGCTGAGTTGAAATATATGTATGTGTATGTGCAATCCATACAGAGGTGTCTTAGATGAGAATGTTTCTTTATACTTTTCAATGTCTTACATAATCAGTTAATTTGCTTCTGCTCCATTAAAATTAAATCTCCTGTGGATATGACAGTCTTGTCTAATTATTCACTTAATCCACAATCATTAGCATTAACCAAGTGCTTTTCTCTGTCTTTTAGAAAAAAAGGACTCTGAAAGGTTCTGTGGAACTCTCCAGGATTAAATGTGTGGAAATCGTGAAAAGTGACATCATCATTCCCTGTCAGTATAAATATCCCTTCCAGGTGAGTCTATCTGTTGACAATACTGAGATATCACTTCATTTTGTATTTCAGTAAAATCCTCCCTCACAGTGCAGTTGGTCACCCAACACCAGGATGAATAGCAACAAAGAGAAAAAAGCAGATTGAGGTTTGAAAGCAGATTGAGGGGAATCAGAGACCAAGTGTTATCCATAAACTTTAACACTCATTGGTTTCACACTGGAAAGGATCATTAGATCTTCTAATCCCATCCCATGGATTCAGCTGTCTCCTGCTCAGAGAAAACCCATCTTTCACATGGGAAATCCACCCAGGGATTTGACCAATTCACCAGTGCAGTGGTGGAACTAAATACATTCAGTGGCCTTTGCATCAGAAATTGGTGAATGTGATGCATTAGGGAAACTGCTCGAGACAACAGAGAGGGTATTTAGTGATGAGATGGCTTAATGGCCGAGAGGAGGACAATGCTAGCTCTAGGATGAGGAACACATTTTCTAGTGTAAATTATTAATACGTATAGGATACATTTACATTGCCATGTAAGCAGAAATGCCACAGAATATTTGCTCAGTCATTGCAACACAAAATCCCAGTTTATTCTGTTATTCCCTGTGCTGCCATGTATCAGAATTTTATCATCTTGGTGAGAGTATTTTTCTTAATAATTATGGTGTATGGATTTCAGGGAATGAAGGGCCATCTCTGTTCACAGATGGTTTTAAAAGAGTGAATTATGTGGGCTCATTTGTAGATAAAAGCTAACGATTGTGACCCACATACACCATGTTTAAAAAAAAGATAACTTTATAAAAAGAAGAAAATGATAAAACAGTATTTTTAAAAATTTTTTTCATGTCATCTCAAAACCAGCATTAATTTGTAGGATTGGCTTAGTACTGTCATTCTGACAATGAAGTAGCTTTTAGAGTTTTCTCAAAAACTTATTTGAACAGCAAAAGTGCATTTCCACTGTGCTCCAATCTGAACCTTGGGAAATATTACCTTTCAGAGATACGAGAATAGAGAGGAAATAATTTCCCAAACTAGGTTAGGTCAGGAAACCCAAGCTCCATCTTGGGGCAGTCCTCAGCCAGGATCATAAAAATCATCCTGGAATATTGCAGAATGTTGATGTGTTGGTGCATAATGACCACTCAAGAAGATAGATGATCAGAGTGTTATGGCCTTGTTTATGAGCATTTGGGAGCAGCAGAAGATGCTGTCGTATGCTGCAAACTGCTCTTGGTGAGCAGCCCAACAGGAAAGCTCTTAAACAGGGCTGGGTAGGAGCAGCTCAGCTGGGGGAAAGCTTGATGAGGGAACCTCGGCTGCTCTTAACTTGAGTGAATACGGACTAGAGAAGGAACAGATACACACATCTGTTTGGTTTTGGTCTGAATTTTTGAAACTGTATCTCCATATCTCCAATGCTTACAGGAAAAGCAAAATACAGGGCAGGTAGTGGCCAGTACTGGTGGGATAGTAACAATGGACCCGTTATGATGGACAGTGCTCCACTGAGGCTATAGTAATTGCTCCTACTTATGGCACATCTGAATTTTATGCCACAGTCAGTTTTGTGGTATTTTGTAAAATGATATTGTCTGGAATTTTTTTTTTAAATCTCATCTGTAAATCTGTGGAACCATCAGTAGCTTTTTGACTTCGTGTGGTAAAGTGAGCCCCTTGTCGAGAGGCATGAAATGAGTGATTTTGTGCAGTTGAGAATGCTCATGGCTACGTCTTTTGGAGAGCTGCTTACTGCGTATTTCAAAATCTGCCTTAGACTGTCAAAACATAACAATAATATCACCAGGAGTGGCTTTAAATAAGTGGGAATTATTCTTCCCTGATTTCTGTTTTTTTGTAAAAGAGGTTATAATTTATTTCTTTCTGGCATGCAAAGCAACTGAGCCACATGGCTGTCTGTGTGTGCCTGCAAGGGCTTCAGCCCAAGAGATAGCAAATATTTCCTGTTCTCATCTACACCCCTGGAGAAACTTAAAAAACCAGCTGCTCTCTTGTAGAAGCCTCTGTTCAAAGACAACAGTCAAAGTTTTTCAAAGCATCACAGAGTCCAGGTCCCATTTGGAATTAAATTGTTGATATCAGTATTGGAAGAGGAATATAGATTATACATTACACCAAATTTTTAAGCCCAAATGTAGTAATCGAATTCAGTTCTGAGTCATTTTGGTTGTTGTGATGGACTTACTTACTGGTCTGAAACTTCACAAATGTTCTGTATTGCTTTTCATTTGTTCATCATTAAGGCCAAGTTGATGAAAACAGCATCTTGATTGCTCATTGTTCATCTGTTGCGCCTTCTTATTATCCTTCCTATAATCCTACTGAAAGCTGTTAAAAACTTTGAAGAATAATAGTAATACAAATAATCCCCATGGAGTTGCTTGAGTTTTATATTGACACAAGAAAAGCTAAATTTGGATCATAGATTCTAAGTGAAGGTATCTTACAAGAAACTGCTAAGAAACAGATGCCATTTCCCCAGAGATACTTTAGAAGGATAAACTGCAGTCAGCAAGTAACAGGGTGAATCCTCTGTAGATTGAAACTGGTACGTCTCCATTGATTTAATGGGCCTTTCTTAACAGCATAAAACTGATCTGAAACATGGCTTGGCTAGAATCCTTTCTTGATCAGTATTGCTACTTCACTTTAAATAATCAAAACTCAATGAGCTAAGAGGTGCTTCTAAACAGGCCCTGTTACTCCACTTCCCTATGTCATCACTTTGTGTGTAACTTCTTGTCATGAGGGCTGCTGCCTCTTTCCTTCAGTGACTCCGTTGTGCCCAACATATCTGGAATGGCTTCTAATGGCTGGCTCCCTTCTTTACTCCCCTCTCCAGATCATCCACGATAACTACATACTCTACGTGTTTGCACCCAATCGCGAGAGCCGGCAGAGATGGGTCTTTGCACTGAAAGAAGGTAATAAAACCCCTGTGCCTACATAGTCATTGAAGTTACTTATCGCAGACCAGTGTTATCATGAGCTACAATGCAGAGAAAATGTGCAAGAGGAGGCAATGTCTTACATCTGAGCATGTGAAGTGGTAATGGGGAGTGAGGTTATAAAATGAAATTGCTTCTAGATTTGGTGAGTGTGTTTTCAGCAGCAGTGGAACATTTGACATGGAATGCTTTATTTGCTTCTAAGATAAACTATTAAAATGTTACTGTAATTTGAGGTTTCTTAGGAAGAGATGAGGATTTTTTTTCTATGGCTAATTTTAAAAATAAATTAATCTCTCCTGTCTTGAAGATTTTCAGCTCTTATTAATAGATCTTTTGTTTAGATGACAACCTTCTTAGAGAATCATGATTATTAAGAAACATTTTTGTGGGTAGCTTTCATTTCCTGTTCACCTCCTGAATTGTGCTGTGGTTGGCTGCAATGATTCTGAAATGAAGGTACAATAACTACCCACTGCAGGCAGAAATGAAGCATAATACTTGACATAAAGAAGGTGTTAGTTACATGAAAATTGCACCAGGCTTCCATCATATGTTTTTCCTGCTTTACAACACAAGCTGTTGTGTTGCTTACTCTGAAAAGATTGTGCCTGATGGAGATAGTATTAAGTTCATGCACTTACTCTTGCAATCAGGTATTCCCTTTCTGGAAAGCACCTGCTCCAAGCTTCTATTTTATTGCCTCTCATTAAACATTTTGAGACTGTCCACTCCCTTGGACAATTTGCATAGTCTCTTAAAACAAACCAGCAGAAATTTTTTGTTCTTTTTAGGAAAATTACAGATAGAGAGCCTGAGTTTAAAAAAGAAGGTCCTTTAATCACTCCTTCAAACATTCAACACGTGCAAGAAAGGTTTAGTGCTGGTGAATGTTGGCTTGTACAGCTCCTTCTGAACACCAAGCCAAAGCAGCAAGTGTCCATGTCCTACATACATACATACGGTAGAGCTGTACTTTTTCATGGGAATCATCAGTATATGGCCTGCCAGGTTTTATTTCTTTTTATGATACCTTCTTTCTGTGGTTTTGGCATTTATCAGTTTAAAGAGAAAGTCCCTTTGGTAGGATTCTGTTGTCTCACAACAGAGGTATGGGCTCCATCACCAGCAAGAAGGCTATTCCTCCACATCAGTGGTGGCACTCATTCCTTTTGGGAGAAAGGAAAACATTAAAGAAATAGGCTGATAATATTCACCAAAGCATGGTTTGACAAAAGTAAGAAGCTTCTTTAAAGTGAAGATTATTTCCATTCAGTTCTAGGTGTGTTTCAGAGCTGATATGAATGCAAATAAATTCATTTTCCCCCTCTTTTTTCTTCCCCTAACATTTTCCAGAAACCAGAAACAACAACAGTCTGGTTTCAAAGTGTCATCCAGATTTTTGGATAGATGGCAAGTGGAGATGCTGTGCTCAGACTGAGAAGATGGCAGCTGGCTGTGTGGAGTATGACCCCACCAAAAATGGTATGAGATTTGTTAAGACCATCCTGACCTTGAAAATATTTATTGCTAGCAAAAGTAAAGGATTGAATCTGTCTCATACAGGACATCAAAGAATATAATGTAAAATTTCCATCAAGAGATATGTTGCTGGTTTCTTGGGATATTCTTTATTCTGTCTTCTGTTATTATGTATGGCATTCTTTGTTTTGAATTAACATTTTTCCTCTGTGTAATGCTTGATGCTGTCTTTGGAATGAGATGGAGAACTAAGAACTTCATCAGCTGTGGTCAGTCAATAAGTCATAATAACAACTTTCTTGAGATACATGCATTCAACCTTGTGTGTCCTATTTTGTCCTAACTGTATTTCCTTTGTGGTTTCAATGGTCAAGCATAATCTTTACTTTGTCTACTGGAAAGGCACATTCAATCATTCTTCACCCAAGACACTTCCACCTTGTATCTGGATAATTCCTTAAGTAATCTGTACACCAGTTTCAAACTCATGCTGTGTGGCTGAGTCACTGTGTAGGTACTGGCTGTTGGCTTGTCTTACTCTGGAAGACCAAGGCTTACTATTCACTGGTTTTCTAGCACCTTTATTAATTCATTACCTTGATGGTTTCTCCCCTGATTTTGTCCAGATCTACTTCAAATTATCTTTCTTGATGTCATTTCAGCCTCAAAGAAGCCTCTTCCTCCCACTCCTGAAGATAACAGGGTGAGTACAATGAAGCACACTAAGCTATCCTCAGTGTCCTGTGTATTCACCACTAGCAGAGGTGAATACATCCTCATTAAGGTTCACTACGGTGTGGTCACCTAGACTATCACCTGTGATAACATTCCCTGGGCTTTTCTCTTACCTCTTCCATATTTTTTCATAAGCTATAAATCAGCAGCATCCCCCGAGAGTTAGGTTCAGTCCTGCAAAGACAGCTTGGTTTCACAAATACCTTTCCAATGGTGAGTGAAGCTTCAACTCTGATTTTTTACAATCTATAGAAAGGAAGACTGGAGAAATAGGAGGGATATGAAAAAAGCTGCTGTGAAGAGGAACAGAGAAGTGATTTTCCAAACCCACTTGTGGATGGAACAAAATGTCATTGGTTTATTTAATAAGAAGGGAGAAGCAGTGTGGTTGTTAGGGCCAGATGCCTTACTGGAGGGCAACAGGGCATTTGGGCAGTCCTTATAGGCAAGACATGGAAACTGTATTACTGGGGGCTTTTAAGAAGGCAACAAAGTAAAGAATAGATCAGACAGAGGTAATCCTGCCCTAGTAGACAACTAGCAGATAACTATTTTCTGTGAAACTGAAATTTTTGTATGAAATTCACTGTTTGAAAGTGCTAAAAATTCTTCTGTTGCCACCATACTCCACTAGATGCCTTGGCTCCTTTATTCCTAGCTTTGAGGCTTTTGAACCCAGAGGAAACCAGTGCTGCCAGGGAAATACCATTTTAGAGAGCATGCCATTGTTTTTTATGAATGCAAATATGATGAGCCTTTTTCCTAATTTGTGCAGAAACTGTTGCTAGACCCAAAGGAAGCCTTAGTCATGGCCATATACGACTATGAAGCCCAGAATCCTCAGGAGCTGACATTACAATATAATGAGGAATATTATGTGATTGACAGCTCTGAGGAACATTGGTGGCTGATTCAAGATAAGAATGGGTAAGTCCCTTTTCGACAGCCAATTTACAAACCCTTTCTAAATACAACTTGTTGTTCCATTAACACATATTCTGGCCTCTAGTATAACTTTTACGAAGCATCCTCTGATACACAGGCAAAGAATGATGGAAGAGTATTTATGGTAACTTTTTTCCCTTCGATGTTCATTGTATTCAGGCAGATGAAGAAAAAGTATCTGAAAGTTAATTTAAAAAAATAAACAGTCCTTATCTCAGGCTGATATTTGGGGAGGGGGGAAGTGTGAAAATTGTGAAACTCTCCAAGTTTAGAGGTGCAATCAGTTGTTTTCTTCTCCAGTAACCCTACTAATTACATAACAACCAGCATTTCTATCATTCAAAGAGCAGGCAAATCTTTCAGGGCTGTCTGGTGTGAAAATCCTGTCTGTTTAGTGCACTCACACCGTGTCTCATTTTATCAGGCATGAAGGCTATGTGCCAAGTAGCTACCTGGTGGAAAAATCACCCGAGAATCTGCAAATGTATGAGTAAGTTGTGCCTATGTTTTTCTTGTACCTCTAAGTGCCCTGGATTTGTTTCAGAAGCTATAAGCCTCAAACAGCCCTACCCCACATAATGTGTCACTGCTAGCACTGGGGATGCTCAATTCAGAGGCTTCTCAGCAGAACCTTTACTAGCCTAGAAATGCTGACTCGGAGTCTTTTGATGTTTTCAGATGGTACAATAAGAACATCAGCAGAAGCAAAGCAGAAACACTCCTCAGGGAAGAGGTAAACCAGTGTTATGTGTGGGGTGGATGGGCAATAATAATTAATTAATGACAAATGAGGAGCAGCCTGTGAGGGCTTCTTTGTGTCGGAGAGAACTGAACCCTGAGTTCCTGCTGTGTTGTTGTCCTTGGCTGTTCTTAGCATGCAATGAAAGATAAAAGACCACCAGCAACTCCCCTTCGCTCCACGGCAGCTGAGCGTGGGCAGGGAACTGTGCCAGCCTTCTTTGGTCACTCACACCCAGTAATGGGGGCTGATGGAAAACACTGTTTCAGAACACTGTATCAACTGAAAATCTGTGATTTTAGTTCATCTTTTCTGTCTCTGCAGGAGGCCTGCAGATGCCAGTAGTTCTCTGAAAATCTAACAAATCTCATGCTGAAATATTTTGGGTGAAAGCCAAGAGTAGGGGTTTGGGTTGTTTTTTTTATTTGTGTGTTTGTACACGTGAGCAAGCATCTTTAGTTTTTCAGTTGAGCCAGAGTTTTCCAGTGAAGACTGCGGTGAAAATAAAAAGACTAAATTCTTGTTCAATTTTTCCACACAAACATAACACAACCTTAAAAATCAACTCTTACACTAACAAGAGACCAAAATGTTTTTCTTAGAATTATAATGTTTAATGGAAATAAAAGCATTTTTGTGCAGCTTTAAAAATTCTTTTACTTCCTATAAACTCCTACGGGATATGTCAATGCATGGCTTAGTGATCTCATTTTTCCTTCTGGTCCCATCAGCACAACTTTTCTGTGGCAGCTACCCTCGTGTGGCTGCAGAGCCTTCTGGTTCCATACCTCACAGTCCCCCCCAAAATGTGGACAATCTGCTAGTATTCTTTGGCCAGAGTTCCTGTCAAGTGAGACGGAAGGGCAAGAACAGTGCTTAAAATAACCGTCCTGCCTCGGACGCTGTCTCAAATACTTGCCTACCTGTGCAAGCAACCCCACATTGCCAAGGAGATAAGTCCTAAAGCCCTCACAGTGAATGATGTAGTTGTTCCTACAGCAGCATCTGCAGAGCATTTTTAGAGCTTCCCTGTGCTAGATACCGTATAATGCAGGTGGGGTAGATGTTCTGCAGACACACATGGAAGAGACAACCCTGGAAGGTTTCTTGCTCAGTGGCCTGGTCCCACCTGGGCAGAGCTACACATTGAAAGGCAGCAGTTCACATGCAGGGGTTGCTGTAGCAGTCTCAGCCCCTGTGTTCACCAGGAACTGAATCAATCTGCTGGAGAGGTGGGGAGAAGGCTGAAGCAGGGTGCACTCGGTGGATTAAGTTTGTACCAAGTGTTATGGGTAGGTAGAGAGCATATAAAATGGAGATCTACCATGTAAAGCAAAGGAGGGAAAAAAATAATCAGGCACTTAGGATGCCAGATGAAAAGCATCTTTATCTGCAAACAGAAGAAAAAATGAAATTTTTGTTATCAATATCTAAGTCAGCACAGCACATTACATTCAAACTGTGATGTTAAATCTTCTCCTTTGCCATCTGATCCATTAGTCCCTTGCCCTGCTGGATCATGGCCTATGATACATTTTACTATTCAGCTGAGTAGAAAACAATCACAGTGAAAAATTAAAAAGGAGAATTGTTCTGTGCGTGACAGAGTGGAGGAAGCCTGCTTTCCTACACATTGGTTTAGATACTGGATTACTGGGGTACCTATGAAAGGGCAGGATCTTGACCAGGCTTTTCCCATTTTTCATACATTGGTAAATTATCTTCCAGGCATTTCTGTACGGAGTCTCTGGTGGGGTATAAATTGTAGTCTTGTTCTGTAGCTGCTTTTTCAGTGAAGGGCACTTAAAGGAGTTTGCCTTTCCACTTGACTGCCCATTTCATTGAAATTGTGTAAAATTAGTATCACCAGTCTTCTGTCAGATAGGGTTGAAAAGCAATCAATGGGTTTGACATTTCTAGAGGAGAGGTTTGGAGGGACAGAGAAGCACACATTCATGTACCCACACCCACATATACTCAGCACGAGCACATAAGTCTCATTTCCTCAGGAAACTGAGCTAAAATTACACAGAACCCAAGACAGACCAGCTGGGTGTACCTGCAGGCCCTGGGCATCAGAGCTGTGCATGGAACAGACCAAGATCTGTCAGTTGGCTGATTGCTCTTTTTTTTCCTACACGTTTAGCACATCCTCATGATTGAGCACAGACTGGGCTGAAACAAGCAGAGCTTTGCCCCCAGCCCACTTCTCTTTTTTTCCATTATGTATCTAACCAGTTTTCTCTCCTTTGCTTCTGTTACAGGGTAGGGAAGGTGCCTTCATGGTGAGAGATTCGAGGCAGCCTGGCATGTACACAGTCTCTGTTTTCACCAAAGCATTAAGGTACAGCTGAGCTCAGCAGCTTTTCACATCAATTACATCAATGAAATGGCTGCTATGAGAGTATAATCTCTGCTGTTTTGGCATTATAAAGAGAGAGCAGAAGGCTCATGAAAATGATAGAGGAAAACACTTCCAAAAAAGGCAGAAGAGTTAGATGCCATTCACAAAGTGTATTAAAGGCTCCACTTTTCCCTGCATCTAAATATACGCCTATAAATAGCCCCTTAGACATCACTGGGGTTGTGATTTTGCTGAAATTGTCTCCCCAGATGAAGTGTCAGTGGGATCAACAGGAACTACATGCTGGACTCATCAGAGGTGGGTAGTACAAGACTAGTGAAAGTACAAGACTAGTGAATCAGTGATGGGGCAGACAGTTTTGTTTTGGAAAGAAGAGGCAGAGAAACTTAATACTCAAACTGCTCTTATCAGGAAACCTCAGCCTTTCTAGAGATGAGACCATCTATGAGTGAGAGGGAGAACATACAAGTACACTGCTTTCATTAGCAATTGCAGCTCACTCCTTGCTCCTCTCCCATTTGGACTGCATAGGGAAGGTTTTCCTGTTTGCTCACTTGCTCCTCTTCCATTTATACCCCAAATCCCTCTCTTTTTCTGCAACCTAGTTTTCCTCAAAGAAAACCTCCTCTTTTTCAGCACGGATAACAATCCTGTTATAAAACATTATCACATCAATGAGACAACTGACTTTCCCAAGCGATATTACTTGGCAGAAAAGCATGTGTTTGACTGCATCCCTGAACTCATCAACTATCACCAGCACAATGCAGGAGGTGAGTGAAGGTGGATGCTCGTCAGGGAAGCTGCTGTTTTACCATGAAGCCAGGTGACTGTTTTGAATGAAGAAAGGCTCCGAAGCCCTCTGTCCTTACACTGACATGTTAAATGGCATCACCTTTTCTTCCACCTACCCTGGCGCTTGGATGACAGGAAAATTACTGAGGCCAGCTTCCAGCATTACATCTTCATTCTGGTTGTCCTTCTAAGGCTGACTATGACCAACACAGATATTGTGATAACATACTAGAGGGAGTCCTTTCATTCCTGGGAGCCCATGGGGTGTGTCACCACTGCCAGACCAAGCTACCCATTGGAATTATGCTGTAGGGCCTTTTTGCCCAGGAGGTGATATAACCCTGGGCCTTGATCTGACACAACGTTAGAGACATGGTCAGGATCCATAGCCAGACACGGGAGTCACCAAAGACTACCATCCCTACAGTCCAGGAGTACCACGGGAAATTCTAGGCTTCAAAAATACCCGATAAATAAAAGGTATAATTAGGAATTTCATCAGAGTAAGTAGAGACTCACAGCTCACATTTGCTGACTGAGTGAAAACAGGAAATAAGCTGAAACTGCTCAGAAATAGCTTCCTTCTAGCTGGCAGGAAATTGTAGTCTGAATAGAGGTTCAGCTGCCCTCAAGTGGAGCTGAGAACTCAGTACAGTAAATCTGCTCCCAGTAACCAGACTGCCTTCTGGGGTAGTGACAGCCACACTTCCCATGACTGTGACATTAACTGGAACCCATCTTTTCCTCTGCTATTCAGGTCTTGTCACTCGTTTGCGGTATGCAGTGTCTTCTTGGAGAGAAAAGGCCCCAATCACTGCAGGGCTGAGCTATGGTATGGTACTCTCATGACTATATGGGAATCACAGTTCTTGCTGGTTAGCTAAGTGATTCTGAATATCCCCATGGATATTAAGGAATATTCCTGTAACTATTGCCACAATAAATAGCTTTCTTCAGAGCTTTATACTGCACTATTCACTAGATTATCATCTTTATCGTTACCATTGATAACCGAATGAACTCATCATGCCGTGCCTTTGAGGGAGGTGATGAGAATTCCAGGCTCTCAATTAAGTCAACATTAAATAATGAAATGAATGATGAACTAAGGTGATGGGAGTAGAAGCAGAGTGTAACTTGATGAAAGCTGAGTCCCTTCTGAAAGATGTTGCCATTTGCGTGTTGTTGTCTACAGAATTTTTCTGATATCTTTATTGTAACTCTGGGAGACATCAAAGAAATTCAAAACCATGTTGTGCTCAGTAGTGCACATATGCATGGTAGAAACAATCCTCCCCAAAGAACTAGATAAACAAGATAACTGGGGAAAGAAAGGGGGTGTTGTTGTTCCTACTCTTGAACATGACCTGCAGCATGAACTAGTCAAATGAACTAACAAAGGTCAGACAGACAATTTGAGGGAGAGCCAGAAAGTCTCACTTTGAGTCCTGTCTCAGTGTTTAACACACAAAAGCTTTTTGTTTGACATTTTACTGCTAGATCCTTACTCTTTATCCCTTACAATCAACAGGAAAATTGGTCATTAAACCCTCTGAGCTCACTCGTGTACAGGAAATTGGCAGCGGTCAGTTTGGGGTAGTCTACCTTGGCTACTTGCTGGAGAAGACAAAAGTAGCCATAAAGACCATTCGTGAAGGAGCAATGTCTGAAGAGGATTTCATTGAGGAAGCTAAAGTCTTGATGTAAGTAGCTGATTTGCCAAGGAAATCAGACTCTATAGGATTCATAAGACTGAACCAAAGTGAAAGTGTAGGTGAATTTCTGTGCTCCTAAGTCTACCAATATCCTGAATGGTCTTCTAGACCTCTGCTGTTCTGGAAGGCAGGGTTAATTGATAGTGTGTTTTACAGAGCAAAATGTTTTTGTCAAAAATTAGATGGAGAAATCTCTTATTGAAAAACCTTATCTGCAATTTTATTTTTTCTTTGCACAACTGAAAATATTCCTCTTTGGTTTTATTGATTTCATATTTTTTACATTTCTCTACCTTCAAAATAGACAGAAATGGATTTTAATTTTGTTTGATTAGATTATTTTCCAAATAAAAAAAAGTATTTTGGTCACCATTACCATTAAAATGGGATGATATGTAGTGCTACTTGACATTAGACTTCGTCTATACATTTTCTTCTTTCTGCTTTCATAGTTGGTCTTTGCAGAGAGGGGTACAGCAGGATGACATAGACAGCCATATACAATACATTTGCTGTAAGGACAGAAGGTACTGAACCTGTTTCAGCCTCTTTTCCACCTTCCCTCCCTATCCCATAGGAAGCTGTCGCACCCCAAGCTAGTCCAGCTTTACGGTGTGTGCTTTGAGAACACTCCCATATGCCTGGTGTTTGAGTTCATGGAGAATGGCTGCTTGTCTGACTACCTCAGGAGCCAGCGGGGCAGTTTTTCAAAGGAAACCCTGCTGGGGATGTGCCAAGATGTGTGCGAAGGAATGGCTTATCTGGAACAAAACTCTGTCATCCACAGAGACCTGGTGTGTTGGTCCTACATAGACTTTTTTTTTCTCCATCTGGGCTTTCCTGTGCTTTCTCCCTTCCTTAATTTCAGCTTTCAAAACCCTTCTGCCTATCTGTTGACAAAGGAACCAGTATCTTATTGCAGAAGCAGCATCAATACTTTAGGAAAAAAAAAAAAATCCCCTGAAGCGCTGATTAATTTATTTCCCTTAATTGTGTTTGGGAGAGAAGAAATGAGGACATAAAGTTTATCTCTTGCTCCCTGAGAGCCCCAGCTCTCACGGTTCCCAGGTACTGACCACTCTTCCTGTCTAAAATCAGCAAAGGTGCCAAAAAGATCTGTTCTAACATATACATAAATGCGCATTGCTGATAAAATACTTTTAATTACGTAGGGTTCAATCAAGCTGCATCAGTAACTGCTGCTGATTTGTTAGGAGAGTAAGGACTGTGAGTAGCTGTGGATATTTTAGGATCTTCCACTGCCCTTTCTGGGCAAGAAGGGCCTGCAAGTCAGAGTGATGCCTCAACAGCTTTTGTAACAACAGGAAAATGTTGGCCATAAAATGTACAGAAAGCATGGGAACCTCAAGTTTTGGTCTCTTTGGATGGTACAATGTCACTTTGATTCTCCCTTTTTTAGGCACTATCTGCTCTGCCAGGATCAAAGTAATTGAGTGTCTGCGACAGACTTTTAGCTCTGACCTTCTGCCTTTGCTCCTTCTTTTCTTGCAGGCCGCTAGGAACTGCCTGGTGGGAGAGTCCCACATGGTCAAAGTGTCTGACTTCGGGATGTCGAGGTAATGCTGCCAAGGCTGCACACGTTCCTTGTGGGGCTGTCACAGGATGGGGGAGGTTACTCAGCATGCTCCTTTCTTTTCCTTTTCCAGGATTGTCCTTGATGATCAGTATACCAGCTCCACAGGTACCAAGTTTCCAGTCAAGTGGTCTGCTCCAGAGGTTTTCTCCTACAGCTACTATAGCACCAAATCTGATGTTTGGTCATTTGGTAAGAACCTCTTGTCAGAATGGAAAGAAATCAACAAATGCCAGCTCAGGAAACCTAGGGGCTCGGTCCTCAAGTAAATTCTCCTAAACACTATATTGTCTAGTCTCCAGGGGTGTTTTACCTCAATAATGGCTTAGGAAAGCAAGCCTAAATCATTTAAGTGAAAGACAGGAAAGAACAGCAAACTACCCAGATATATTGGAACACTGCAAATATTGCCAATTTAACCTATTATACCTGCAATGATGTATAATACCAAATAATAAACTCTATTTCATGCTGGTATAGCAGGAGTGTCCAAGAAAAGGTTGGAGAGTTACTGACAAGTTTATATAAGGAAAGGAAAGACATTTAGGTGCTTTATCTCTCTGCACATCAGTCCTGGGCAGCGATGCTTCACTCAAACCCTCTGCCTTTCCAAGTTTGCTCCGCTAACTCCATTTGCTTTATGCCGATTTGAAAATATTATTTCACTGCTCACATTTTTTCACCTCATTTCCTGCTCCCCAGTGCACTGGCTTATGGTTTGAATCTGTTCTTTGGTTTCCCTTCTGGACCCTCGTAGATAAGAAAACCATTGTATATTTTTTTCCCCAAAGTCATTGGCACTGGAGATAACAGAGGCTATCCCCTGGACTGTTGATCTGGCACACTCATGTGTCTGGCCCATCTCCAGCCTGCAGGCAAACCGCAGCACTGCGTAATGAATCGGCGCAGTGTGCTGTGCACAGCACACAGTCAATGGGGTGCCACTCAGCTCTGGGCCTAGCAGTAAATAATGCAGGATTATAACCTTTGCTAGTTTGTGCTTGCGAATTCTGTGCTTCCCTCTTTGCTGTCTTCTGCTGCGGCTGAAGTTGTGTATTCCTGGGGTGGGTTATGAGCAGTGCAGTGGGAGCTGGGTGCTCACACCCACGCAACCACCTTCGCAAGCCCAATCCAGAGATGCTCTAGAGAGCACCATTCCTCTTTCCGTGTCCCCTGGCTTGGGGAGGAGGCTGTCAGCACTCACCATGTAATAACAAGGGACAATATTTGCCAGCAGATCTGTCTCTGACACCTCACAGCAAAGTGGCAGTGACATGGTGAGAGATGCTGCTTTGGTAAGAATGTTCTTCTGCTTCACAAATCAGAAATTGGCCTGTACACTGAGAGCCAGATGCTTCCAAAAAGGTTGCTCAGTTTGGTTTACAGGCAAGCCAAGCCTGGTGAAGTTGGCTCACTCCATTTTCAAGGCTGAATGAAATACCGGTGAGCTTTGTTTGTGTTGGTCAGTCCTCCTTTGTGAAATGTGCAGACAGCAGTGTTGTACATCTGTCAGGCTTGTTATCTCCCCATCCAGTGGGGTTTGCAAAAGAGGATTCCTCTGTAATGTCATGGTCTCATGACTGTGAGAAGCTTTCAGCTCTGCTACTCTGCAGCCCATTCATCTCTTCTGCCAGGCCTGAAATCCTGCAGTGCCCAGGAGGACGAAATGGGTGTGAGAAATTCCCAATGCATGCATCTGCACACTGGGGGAGTAAACTGCTTTGCTTGTTGTTTAGCAGAGCCAATATCATTGGAGAGGAGCTGCAATCTCTATGCATCTTCCTATTTGAAGAATTCAAAGCTGGAAAGAAGGCATTATTTAGCAAAGTGGACTGTGGAGTTACACAACTTCATTTCAGATCAGTCTATCTCTCTGTCTGTCTCCTTTTTCTAATAAAATGTGAACACAGTTTACCAAATCAGTCATATAAGGTGACCAAATAAATTAAACCTAATGCTAAGACAGATGCCTTGCATTTACTCCATTTGCAGAGCCTTTCTGATATGGTGGCCAACTGCAATGTGTTGCACGGTCTTTTTGTCTTCTCCTGTCTCTTACACGATACTGGAGAAGTGCAAGTGTCTGTACTGATCTGAACAGTAATCATTGGAAAACATTTGACTGTTCAGGAAAAGAGGAAAAATATGCATTCCAAGTACTGAGACTAAGTTGACTAGCAGGAATGGAGCAGTTCATATTGCTTTTTTGCTCCTGAGTCTCACCAAGATATAAGCTGATCCTGATGTAGGACACACTGCAGGCAAGAACATCAGTTCCATGTCTTTTGTATGTGATTAATTGGAAACAAAACTAGATAAACTGTATCAGAGACAAAAAGTAGATTCATTTTCCCATATGACACATCTGGATGGACTACATGCACAAGCATTCCCTCTTCACAGTTTGAAAGAAAACATACAACACTGCTCTGCTTTCTAACATTAACACACTTAGACTTCATCTGACACATGGAGAAAGACACTCCTGTTGTGCTAGACTATCAAGAAGTAGATTGCAGAGAAGTCACACTTGCAGTGACCAAACTGGTACTTTCACACAGTCCAGTGCCCAGTAGTTGGCATCCTCAAACAGTACAGTTGTGTTAGGGCCTGATGTTTCAGTTGTGTACTGAGAATCTAAGTGAAAAAGCTTTTAGAAATAAAAGACACCAATGCTGAGCTGCAGAGAAGAGCAAGTGGAAGGTGGCCATAGGCCTGATAAGGATTTTATTTACTTCTTTGTGATTTTTCTCATTTGTTTGCTTTAGGAGTGCTGATGTGGGAGGTCTTCAGTGAAGGTAAAATCCCCTATGAGAATCGCACCAATGGAGAAGTGGTGGAAGAAATCAATGCAGGATTTCGGCTCTACAAACCCAAACTGGCTTCCAAGGCAATTTATGAGGTCATGAGCCACTGCTGGAGGATGGTTAGTATTGTAATGGGATAGCCCTAGTTCCCAAAGACAAGAGTTCTCTTCTACTTGGCTTTTATAAGGAGAGGTATACACATTCCATGCTAACACAAGATAAAATCCTGGAGGTGAAGCACTCCATAGCTTTCATTTATGCTAGCAAGCAAACTACTTTTTATTGAAGCTGCAGTTTCTACAGAGTGTGATGACTTCAGTGAGAAGTTTATGTAGTGCACCTAACTCAAGTTAATTCAACAGTTCGCTTCCTAAGCTAGTTGCAGATCTGTGGGGCTGAGTTTTAATAGTGATGGTAAAAATTACAACCAACCCATTACAAATGTACTTAGTGTCCACTAGGCAAAATTCACTGCTAGTGGAAAAGAAACATTACACAGAAGGAAGCTCATTCTTCTGTGGGCATTTTCTCTATAACAGTAGATTGTATTTTTGTTAATACTCTGTTTCTTCACAAGGTTTTCCTCCCTAACTTTGCCATTCCTCTCAAGCTGACATTAATGTTCTTCCTGTCTGTTCTCTCCCTGCTCAGAGGAAAGATGACCGGCCATCCTTTTCTGTTCTGCTGTATCAGCTGAGTGACATCTCTGAGTTTGAGCTGTAATCACGGCACCAGCCACTAAGCGAAGCTAAGAAAGTCCTGAGAGGGCAGATGGCTGGATTTTCCCCACACAAAGCATTAACAGGAATCCTCTCACCACAGACACTTGCCATATGCCTGGGGTGAAGGAGAGGGCAGAGTCTGGTACTTCCAGACAGACAGGGTATCCCCAGGTCTTCCAGAGCCTAGACAGACACAGGCTCTGGTTTGGCCAAGAATGTAGTTTGCATCTTACAAGCAGAAGCAGCAATTGAGCTCAAAGTCCAGAACCACACAATCCAGCAAGTGTATTTCTCCTGAAGATACATCCTCAAAATGAAGAGATTACTATTCCAGTTCTGTGAACTCACAAATGAAGGTCTCCCCTGGGGAAAAAAAAAACCTGCTTTTAACTGAGAAGGAACATTTAGACATCTTCTTGCTTCTCTAGTTCAGAGTGGGCTGGATCTGAAAGCCCTGAACAGGAATAAGCCTGGCACACATGGGAACAGGCTGGATTTACTGACTGCATTTCTGATGCTGGTATTTCAAGGTGGTTTTGTTCTCCTCTTGCATGATTTTCTCTGAAACTGTGGCATAACAGCAACAGGATTCTGGTACGTGGTAAACTGAAGAGGGGTCTGCATGTGCATGCAAGTTTGTAAGGAAGGAAGAGAAAAAGTGATACATTGAAGAGTCTTGAAATACCGTCAAATTGCCTTGTCTAGTAAGTCGGAAAAGGGACTCATGCAAATGGAGATATTCTTGGAGGGGGAAAGTCAAAAGTGAGAGTTTGTATTGTTTTTTTCTTCAGTCTTTCTACATCAGAAGACAAATATGTGATCTCCATCCAATTTCTTTGAGCAGAACATGGAGGACTGAGCAGTACAGAATGCTATGTGTTTCCAGTCCAGGACAAGACAGGATCCCAGGATCTGACTATCTGTGGAAGATACAGGAACCTATTCCTGAACTGGTGTGTTTGGAAGGAAGGAGACAGAGGGCTCAGGAGGGTAGCCATGAGGAGAAAACATGCAGAGCATGTGCTCAGTGCACCAGTGATAATGAGATGAGTTTTCTCATACTTCAAAGAGTAACTGATTCATCACAAGTAAAGACTTTTCCATCCCTTCTGTGAACAAAGGGACTGATCAAAGAAAAAGTACTATGAGAATAGATACTTACTCCTATGCCTGGGTACTTACTCCATGAGGAGTTCCACATGATGTCATGACAGCAAAGAAAGTATAAACAATATCTAGTTTCTGGTATTTCAATTAAAATCTATATTTTCACCACAAGACATAGACACTGTTTCGACATAACTGACCTCAAAATCAAAAGTGTGGGTGTTGGTGTCCTGCAGAACTTGTAAATATGATCAGGACTTTCTGCTAAGCATTAACAATAACTAGAGAAGTGAAGAGGACTCACAGATATTATGTGCACATACGCAGTATGTATTTTTGATGCCTCTCTGTTTAGACAGGTGAGAACACGAGTAAACCTTCTGTGACAGCAGTTTACAAAAACTCTGAGGTGCAAGCTTCCAGCAGCAATCTCTCCCATCATTACAGAAGTCAGGTTCAAATACATTTGCCAACAAAAATGGAAAAAGGAAATAATGTAATCCCATGATGTCACATATCCTGTGTCAAACTATTTCTTCATAGAAGGAAGCTTAACTTTTTTTATTTTTCAGACTCATGGTTCTAGGGTAGTTTTTAGGAGCCAGAATGTCTTTTCAGATATATGGATATGGGCGAGGCATTAGCTCCTGCCTTATACATCTTCCCATTTTGCTTTGATTCCACATTGTTTTCTTTGGTTTAATCCTACAAATATCACACAGAACTACTCTCCTAGGAGAGAGAATCCTAACATTCACACCAGAGGTTGTCAATCCTAAATGCAGGATCAGAGTGCTACCTTCAAATCAGGATTGCTGCCAAAATCTTTTGGTAGTCTAAACCAGTATGTGGAATATAAACATCTATAAACAGATTTCGAATTTTTGCCTACAGTGAATTTAAGCTAAATTTCTCCTTGTCCCTCTCATGCTTTAGTCTGAGTTACCCTGTTGTCACATTACAGCAATGCTAAATCTGGCATTCAGCCAGTGAAGTTTTCAGTAGCCCTAACCATGTTAAAGTGCACATCTACAGCTACATTTGAGGACAGCTGGCCATAACCCTATTTTCTCTTCCTCTCAGCTGCACTTAGACAATCAGTACAACCACGGGATATGCTGAGATGATTCTTCCCTGAGCACAGGCAGTTTGTGGCAGGGAGATCTGAAGGCTCACAAAGTTAAGATTCTGGCTTTCTACCCCCTCCATCCTTGGAGGAACCGGGGGTGTGTTGAGCTTGAGGAGGTTGCTCTTAAGTAGCAGCAATATCACTCTGATAGGTAATGTTTCTGAGATAATATTTATGTTTGGATAAGTGTAATATTTATTAGCTAAATTGCACAAAATAATATTGTGATGTTTTATGTTCAGTTTTCTTTTGCAATATTTCCATGTACACAATACATACTTGTACAAACAATAAAATTGCTGAGTCCCAGCTGTGGCTTTCACTATATGTTAGCAAAAATGCAAAAACTAGTCTCATGCTCTTAGAATCATACAGCTTGCTCTTCCTCCAAATCTTTCCCATGAAGAAGAAAAAGGGCTTCTTCTGGCTTTCTGAAATATCTCTGTTCCCCAGAACTATGCCTATGCTTTGGGTTTAGATTATGTGCTGGATTTAGGGGAGTAGAAAGTGTTCAGAATCTCTGCAATTTACTATATGGACACAATTTTTAAGTCTAAACATCTATTGTGGTGGCTTTGCATTCTCTGAATCTTCAGAAAATAGAGGTTGTAATATTTGAGTGCTCTCAAAGGGTGTTTCCCCACAATTATTTACAGAGGACTTCACAAATGCCAAACAGCCAGTGCCATATTGTGACAACTGCATGATATCAGTACACTATAACATGGGCTTCTCCCACCATGCAGTTTCTATGGCAAGTTTAGTCTTGTGCCCTTCATGTGGCTTAACTAGATATATTCCACACAAAATAGAGGTGAAAATATCAGTCTCCTGCAGCAAAGCAAATACCCCTTCCCTGTCCTCTTGGAAAGTATTTGCAGTGTGCTGAATGTTTAAGCCATTCCCCCTTTGCAGTTCGAGTCCTCTTTGCTCGGCTGCATTTCAGAAAGGTGGAAGGTTGTGCTTGTCCCTACGTTTGCCTGATGGTTATCAGAGGAGGTGGTTGCATGGCTCTGCCTACATTGCACGTTTGGCCTGAGCCAAGGCCCAGAGTACTGTCCCAGCATGTCCACACCCTCCTGCTGCAATGGCCAGGCACTGACACAGCCAGGCTGGTGTCCCAGCTAAGGAAAGGTAGTCAACCAGTAACCTCATCTAGAAAGACAAGCTGATGCTTCTCAGTGGAGACCAGGGGCTAGAGAGCAGCAATGTCAGCCATGAAAAGCTCTTTCCTGAGCATGGGCTGGTCACCCTGGGGAAGTGGAGGGTTTCGGTTACTTGTTCCAGTGGATAATTATCTTAAAATCCGGCCTGAAAAAATGTAAAATTTCCTGAAACACTTTCTAATGAACATGTTTCTGTGTGATGTTTGGCTTTGTCCTTTCTGAACACTGCACTCATCAGCACAGCAGGATTCAGGTGAAAAGCTCTGGTAAATCTCACTTGGTGGCCACTTCAAATTTGTGTATTCTTCTGTTCAGCTCACTCCACCATCATGTTATCTCTCCTCTCCTCACTCAACCAGCTGACACACACACTCCTGCATCTGTAGCTGCATGGAGCCTACCCCTCACTGCCATACCTACCAGCCTGCAGAGAGATCTGCAGGACAAATGCAGAGAAGTTCATTCTATTATTCTATGATCTAAGGCAACATGGAGTACAAAAAGAAAATAATATCATAACATTCATGGAATTCCCATCTCCCTGGGCCTGGCTAATAGTGGGAGCAAATTAAACTGTGCAAGAAAAAGTCCACAGTACTTTTTGCTGCCACAGTTTTCTTGAGCTGACCTTATTTTACCCATGGCATCAGAACAATATTAGCTGTTAAATCTTTTGGATCTGCAGTAACAATGCTCACTCATTTTTTTCTGAAAAATAGTAAAAAGATGAATGATGGCTATAAAATGCTCCAGTTAAAGGTGAGATAGAAGAAGTATTATGCACGAGAAAGAGAAGAGTGTACTCCCAGGGATGCTATTGATAGATTCTTTCAGGTGTGGTCCTGTCTATTAAAACAGAGATAGTTCCTAAGACTGTCTCGCTGCTTTTGTAGTTTGCAGACCCCGGTGCCTACAGCCGATGACATCCATTCAACCTATAGTAGCAGAGCCATGATGTAAACCTTGTGTTCAGTCTTCCTTGGGGAGCCAACATATACTCATGGGGAGCAAGGTCAGCGGTCTCTAAGGAGTCAGGAGCGGTCACTCTAATCCAGGAGGGGCCAGATGGCAGTCCATTTTTAGCATAGGCTGATGCTCAGGAAAAGGTCACTGCCAGAGCCACCGAAGAACTGTATCTTGATTCTGTATCTATACTTTCATCAATCCTAGGGTATCCATAAATGTCTTTCAACAAAGAGACAGCAGCATCAGAAGCTGAGAGGGACGCGGAAAAACAAATGAAGGCCCCCAAACAGGTTTTCTATCAATCACCATGAAGTGATGTTCCTCTGAAAGCTGTACGAGGTCCAGTTTGGATTGCACAATAGAGCTGAAGATCTGTATTGGGGCTTTAAAAAGAAGCATGAGCAGAAGGACCAGAAACCTGTCCCTGAATAAATGCCAGATACCAAAAATGCCAAAAGGAAGATCTTTTGGATCTGGTGATGACTCAGAAGAGGCTTGGAGCTCTGAGCAAAGGCACTGCCTTCTGGTTTTGGTTTTGTCCCTAACATGGTCAGTGATCCAAAGCTTTATATGAATTCTGTGAGGAGGGCTTTCGTTAAAATGGTAGGGAAAACCTAACGATGGTACAGGTTCTTGGGGGAAAAGAAGCTGAATACCTGTGACCCCACAAGCTCAGCAGCAGGAATGGGGAATCCCCTCCGGGTCCTACTTTCTCAGCGACCCGAACGCGTTTACCCAGCGTCGGGCGTCCAGGGGGCTGCGGCAGCCGCCCCCAGCCCTGTCCTCTCCGTGCATCGGGGAGGGGACCGCCGGCCTTCGCTCCCCCCGCCCGGCGCCGCACTGCCGCCACCACCGCCGGCCGCGGCAGGAGGTCCCCGCCGCGGGGGGCAGAGGGATGCAGCCCCCGGCCCCGGCGCGCATCCCCCGCGCTGCCTGGGCGAGGAGCCGGCCGTGCGGCTCCAGCCCCTTCCCGCGGCGGGGGCCGGGGCTCCCCCCGCCGCCGTGCGGAGGGGCCGGCGGAGAGCCGCGGAAGTGCACTTGCTGCAGCCATTTCCTGCTCTTTGTGCGGGCGGCGCGGAGCATCCCGCAGCGCGGAGCATCGCACCCCGTGGAGCGCCAGGTGAGCGGGGCTGGGGTGGGTGCAGGGGCTGCGCGGCCTCACCCCCTCTCTTCCTCCCTTCCTTCCTCCACCCACTGACCCCCGGGCTGCGCGGAGCTGCCTCCGTCGCAGCCGAGCCCGGTGCTCCCCCGGCCGCGCCGGGAGGGCTCAGCGGGGGCGGCGAGGGGGTGGCAGCAGCGGGGCAGGTGCCGCTGCCCCGGGGCAGAGGGAGGGGGGGAGGCCCGGGCGGGCCGGGATGTGCGGGATGTATCC
>WTSP01013678.1:19634-67505 GCA_025331215.1 Actenoides lindsayi | reverse complement strand
AGGATGGTGTATCACCTGGGCACACTGCTGGCTCATATTCAGCCACTTGTTGACCAGCATCCCCAGGTTCTTTTCCACCAGGCAGCTCTCCAGCCATTCTTCCCCGAGCCTGTAGCACTGCTGGGGGTTGCTGTGACCCAAGAGCAGGACCTGTAACTTGGCCCTGTTGAACCACACACCACTGGCCTTGACCCACTGATCCAGACTGTTCAGATGCCTCTGTACTGCCTCCCTACCTTGAAGTAGATCAACACACCTGCCCAACTTGGTTGTCGTCTGCAAACATACTGAGGGTACACTCAATCCCCTCATCCAGCTCATTGATAAAGATATTAAAGAGAACCGACTCAAATACTGAGCCGTGGCGAACATCATTTATGACTGGCCACCAACTGGATTTAACACTCTTTGTTCCCCTGTCTCGTCTCAAGTCATGATTAAGTCAGTCTTTCCAGAAGAATGTTATGGGAAACAGTGTCAAAGTTACTAAAGTCCAGTCAGACAACAGCCACAGCCTTACCCTCATCCACGAAGCAGGTCATCTTGTCGTAGAAGAAGATGAGGTTCGTCAAGCAGGACCTGCCTTTGGGAAACCTATACTTATTGGGCCTGATCCCTTGGTTGTCCTGTATGTGCTGTGTGGTGGCACTCAAGACGATCTGCTCCATAACCTTCCCTTGCACTGAACTCTGACAGGTCTGTAGTTCTCTGTATCCTCCTTCCAGCCCTTCATGTAGATGGATGTCATGTTTGCTAACCTCCAGTCAACTGGAACTTCCCCAGTTATCCAGGACTGCTGATAAATTATGGGAAGTGGCTTGGTGAGCACTTCTGCCAGCTCCCTCCGTACCCTTGGGTGGATTCCATCTGGCCCCATACACTTGTGTGTCTAAGCAGTGTAGTAGGTCACTGATCATTTCCCTGTGGATTATGGGGGCTTCATTCTGCTCCCTGTCCCTGTCTTCCATCTCAGCAGACCAGGTACCTGGAGAACAACTGATCTTACTGTTAAAGACTGAGGCAAAGGAGACATTAGGTACCTCAGTCTTTTCCTCGTCCTTAGTCACTGTATTTCCCCCCACATCCAAAAAAGGGTGGAGATTCTCCTTAGTCCCACTTCTGTTGCTGATTTATTTATAGAAACACTTTTTATTATCCTTTATGTCAACAGGCAGATTAAGTTCTAGTTGGGCTTTGGCCCTTCTAATTTTCTCCCCTCAGAACCTCACAACATTCCTTATAGTCTTCCTGAGTTGTCTGCCCCCTTTTTCAAAGGCCATAAACCCTCCTTTTGTTCCTGAGTTCCAGCTAAAACTCTCCATTCAGCCAGGCCAGTCTTATTCCCTGCCAGCTTGTCTTTCGGTGTACTGGGACAGCTGCTCCTGAACTTTAAAGATTTCCTTCTTGAGCAATGTCCAGCCTTCCTGGACTCCTTTGCCATTCAGGATTCCCTCTCAAGGGACTCTCTCAACAAGGCTCCTAAACAGGCCAAAGTTTGCTCTCCAGAAGTCCAAGGTGTCAGTTCTACTAACTTCCCTCCTTACTTCTCCAAGAATAAAAAACTCTGCCATTACATGATCACTATGCTCAAGATGGCCTCCAACCTTCACATCACCCATAAGACCCTCTGAGTTTCTGACAAGTCCAGCAGGGAGCCTTCCCTAGTTGTCTCCCTCACCAGCTGTGTCAGGAAATTATCTTCCACACACTCCAGGAACCTCCTGGACTGTTCAGTTTCTGCTGTATTCTATTTCCAGCAGATGTCTGGTAAGTTGAAGTCCCCCACGAGAACAAGTGGTAGTGATTGTGAGTCTTCTCCAGCTGCTTACAAAATATATTGTCAACCTTCTCATGCTGTCTGGGTGGTCTGTAAGATAGACTCTCACCATGGTATCTGCGTTGTTGACCTTCCTCCTGCTTTTCACCCATAAACATTCAACCCTATTGTTACCATCATTAAGATCCAGACAATCAAAACACTCCCCATCATACAGGGCTAACCCAGCACCTCTCCTTCCTATCTCTTCTGAGGAGATTGTAGCAATCCAATGCAGCACTCCAGTTGTGTGAGTCATCCCACTGTGTTTCTGTGAGGGCAACTATACCATAGTCTTCCTGCTGTACAATGGCTTCCAGCTCCTCCTTCAGCTGGGCTATTGACCCAGCCACTTTTCTGGGGCAACAAGCCCTAAGTCCTACATGACCATGTCTCAATAAAACATGAGGTTCTGAAGCAGTTTCTGAAACTTTTAAAGCCTATTCTTTACACTGAATTTTTCAGACTGCCTCCCAAGTACACACCGCCAACTAAAGTATCTCCCAATTTTAGACAACCCTATTGTAAACGCGCTGTCAGGTCAAGGGGATTCATCTTCTTTGTCCTTCAAGCAGATAATAACCACAAAGCACCCACATTTCCACACTTTTAGTCACATATATTGACTTGTCAGTATACGCAGTCTTCTGGGCTCTCAAATTGCATATATTACAGGGCCCATCTGTTATCTAAAAACCTAGTTTGTGCATCCACTTCATTTCGCCGCCTCCCAACTCAACTCATATCTCAGAAGAAGACAGAAAGTGTAATACCCTCTTGCCTAACACCTAATGACTCCCTCCCTGTCACACAGAAACTTGCCGGAGGGGCTTGATGGAGAACTGCAGCCGTGCTGTTATTTCCCTAAACACTCATTCCAAAAACATAACTCTCCCTGAACATATAGCCATGTACAGTCACAAAAATGGACTTATAACTCATCCCCTCTGGCACATGCATATTGTTTTAAGATGAGTAACGAATGACTCCAACTCGTCTGCTTGTGATAGTCCTGTAATATTATCCATCGAGCTGGAATTTTTACTGCCTTTTTACAGACAAATGGGAGATAAAGGGTAAAAAATCTCAGCCTTACTGAAGTTGATGGGAAAACACCCACTGATTTAAGTGACACCAGAATTTCTGGTTGAGGCTGCACCCTTCAGCATCAATGACACAACCAAAAGCATGGAGAGAGGAGCGCAGGAGCTGATGCCACAAATTGTTATGAGTCTGGTGGTCCCTACTTGCTTTAATGCTTTCTAATGGTGTGACAGAGGAGGTGCAGTCAGGTGGCAGCACATACAGCTAAGATGGTGTGACATTTGTTTTTAAAAACCAAAATGCAATAAAAATATTTTTGTTAATATTTTAAACATAGAAGATGAAATATTACAAGAATTCCAGGAAAAACAGGTGGAGGACAAGAAGAAAAATAGGAGAAAATGTTATTTTCTCCATCTTCAAAGACCCACAGTGATGAGACACCCTGTAGGCTCCATGCTTTGGGGCTTCTAAGTAGTGAGGACAGGGTAGGTCACTTTGTAGTGGAGATGTACCCTCCACCATGCCAGTGAATATGCATCAAAACCAGGCCAAAGCTGGACATGTTCACATTTGAGCTGAGCAAGCAGAAAGCAAAATGGGGTTGGGCAAGATAAGCTGCATGTGAACAAGGGAAGGTGGTAAGTGGCCCAGCAAGGGAAGGTGTCCAGTGCCTTGCCCCTCACACTGATGGCACAGCCCAGGACCACATTGTGTGTCGGGCTTGGGTACATCCCTACACCTCCACCTGGGTGGATAACAGGGCTATCATCTCAGGTGCCTTCTTTGAGGTGAAAAATTAACCAGAATCCAAGAGCGCATGACCCCGAAATTCAACACCGAGGGGAACAATGTTAACCTCAGAGGTAAATGTAATTTTTGGTATCACCTGACTTTGAGCATGTGGTCACATCACCTTAGTATTTTAATATAGTGCTTTTGTAAGACCTTCTGGAATGACAGAGAGGTTTCCACCCTCCTGAGTGATGGTATCTCAGTGTCCCATCCAAAGCAACACAATATTTGAAAAGCACTGTGCAGCTCACACAGAAATATGGTGGGAGAAGGTTGTTTCCTTGTAGCTCTTGATGGGGGAAAGAAAGAGAAGGCAGAGTCAAGAACTGGGCATTATCTGTGCATGACAGCAGACAACCGAGCAATTAAAGTGACTTTACTTTGCATTTTAGTAGGTGTGGTTTTTTAATGTTTCAACCCAAATTTGGAAAGCCTCATTGCTTTCAAAAGTGGGTACAGGAATTTAAATTCCTGAACACTCGCAGAAATCGGCTGCCTGGGCCACATGGAAAATGCTTTTGTCTGAGGCCTGACTTTCCTCAGCGCAGCTACAGGGGGTCAGCTTTTTCTCACCTGCTTTTCTAACAGCAGACCCTGAAATAACCTTTCCAAAACACACAGCTACAGCCATGCCATGCTTTACTCCTGTCATCCCCTACTGTCATTTTAATACAAAGAATAAAAACCGAAATGTCCCCAAACCTCTCTCATTTCTTGGCATAACCCTAAGGAGGCCATGTTGCACTTTTTCCACGGCTTTGTCTCACAAGTCACTTTATAGACAATAGCAGATTAATTATAACCACGGGTTTAGCAAATCCCCATGACGAGACATCCTTATTGTGGTGGAGACAGTGTGCACTGAAATGATAGGGAAGAAATCTCCTCCTTTCCCACATACGAGTCTCTTGGTGGACTTGGTACAACTGCAAACCAGCACAGCTGCTCTCACTGAGCCGTGCAGCGTATGCCAAGGGCCTGAGTGTGACTTTGCAGGCTGCAATATTGTTTGTGGCAAGGGCTTGGGTGACTGAGCTGAGAAGGAAATAGAAGGTGACTTTGCTTGATTTGGGGCTTGTTCAACTGACCAACATTTTGCATGCTTTGTTAAAGAGAGACCATGAGAATGAGAGCAGAGACAGAAATGAGACCCTGGGAAAAATAAAAAGAGATCATTTAATCAACAACATGTATCAAGACACCTATCTGCAATAGCATTATTTTGCAGTTCACCTTGATCTAGAGATGGAATGAAACACCGCATCTCTATCGTGTGCTCTCCTTTCCATATCCACAAAAACATTGCTGCTAGTTAAAAATTTACTGACTTAAATTACAGAAGAAATACCTTCTGAAATCAGAATTAAACCTGCATAAACTGATGAGATTTCCTTCAAAGCAAGCCCCAAGGGCAGTGCCCATCTTAAGCTCAGGGTCAAGTTGGGAAGCAGTGCCCACAGGTTGCAGTCACTGCTATGATCTATCATTCATTCTTCGCTCTCTGCGTTTCCCTGATTTGCTGAATCACCAAGGTCAGTTCTTCAGCCCTCCGAGCCTGGGAGGGAAGGTTACCTGCAGACCCTGTCCCACAGCACGCATCCTTTCCAGCAGCTATTTTGTCACATCCTTGTCTCCTAGGCAAAATAGTGCTAAATTTGTGAAGACAGGAACACAAAACTAGGGCTGTATGTGAATGGTGATCACTTGGTACCAGATAGGATCTTCCTGGCCATGCATACAGGCAACTGGTCTGTCCTATGCACTGAACCAGGCAGAAATCCTTTGGGAAAAAAACCAGTCATCACATGATTAAAAACTGTACCAAAAAATACTTCTTCAGAAGGAAACTATTTTTGGCATTTCCAAATATCTCTGTGCTTGACTTTGAATCATTAATAAACTTCTAATGCAGGTTTTGGTATTCAGTATTTACGGTATCGACTTAAAAGAAAAAATATACACCCCTTAAATAAATGGAACATTAATGTTGCAGCACTAAAATCCAGAAATAATAGATTGAAAGCGTCTGTAACCCTAACCTTTTGAAAAATGTTCTCTTTTCTTTTTGCAACTCTTTCTCAATGACCTATCCCTTTTTGGCTCGCCTGTTAAGGCAACTTTTGCTGGGAAATGCCTGCTCCAAAATGTTGCTGAAGAAGTATTCAAATTCAGCACTTAAAAATAACAAACCCAAACCCCCCTCAAATTTCTGGTTGCCAGAGTCACTAAGGAAAAACATGTCACAAAAATTAATCTATTGTCACAATGCATTTTTAAGTGTTTGGGCAAGGCTAGGGCTCTATTGATCTTTTTGGAATAGAATATTCTTATATACTGCATTTCTGGTTTTTAATTAAAACATTGATATGTGTATGAAATTTATGGTTTTTTTGAATGTTATGGTTGACATGGAATTAGTTGGGTTTGGAATTCTACTTCGTGAAATATTTCTTTTGTGTTTTTCTTACTTTGGTTTTTTGTTTTTTTTTTTTTAATTTTAAGTTCCATGTGAGAAAAGGAAAATTTTTATGTCTGGAGTCTTCTTGAAAAGAGAAATTTCCATTCTCTCCCATCTCTATTCAGCCCTCTCAGCAAGGAATTCCAAACTGTTTCCATTTATCGGCTGTTTTACTCGGAGCTTGGCAGGTCCCAGCCCCAGGCCAAGACCACCAAAGGAAGGATCTTGCTTCCAGCTAGAGCAAGGCTGAGGTGCTCTACCAGGAGAGTGCATGTGAGAAATTGACTTTGCTGTTGCTTTTTTTTGGATTTAAAAAAAAAAAAGGATTATTGTGGTCGGTAAATACTTTCACCAGTACTAAATTCAACGGAAGTTTATTAGTTCAATGTATAATCTGTGTAAAGTGTCCAAAGAAGCTTAATTCCTTTCTTCCCTCCCCTGAGCAAACTGACAAACAAACTGGCAGCTTCTTTTTTTTTTCATTTTGAAACAATGCTTTCCACTGAAGCTTTAAAAAGAACTCTAATCCTGCACAGTTTCCTCCTTTCTTAGCTGTTATAAAAGCTTATGTTAACACGTACTGTCCATTTGATGTGTCCTTTAAAAGGGAAAGGGTCCTTCAGCACAACATGAAGAAAAAAACTCCAGCAAACAGCACGGTTTTGATTTGTGGTTGGTTTGTTTGTTTTTTTTTTTTACCTTTCCACATGGTCAACGTTGCCTGCCACACCGACCCCTCCGATGGTATAAATTTTCCCATCGTACACCAGACTGTTGTGTCGACACCTCGGGACCGTCATGCGGGACACGAGGTTCCAGTTATCGAGCAAGGACATGTAACACCAGACGTCAGCGAGCGTGACACCCGACTCCATGCCGCCTGGCAGCGACGCGCGGGCGAGGGAAAGAAAAGGGGAGAATTACGTGAGATCCCGGAACGGCAGCAGCTTTGCACACAGCAATCAGAGCCAGTTACAAAGTAAAAACTCTTCAAATTACATTTGACTAATTAAAATAAATCACCCTCAATGCTGAGCATCTGTTCCGATGATGAATATCTGTGTCATTTATTCATGAGCCCTAAAGGCTGGGTTTTTTAAATAAGATGACATGTAGAAATCAAGACGTCAGACTACGAGGGACATGTACATAAGGGGATAGACCCTTTTCAGTGTTCATAAATAACTTCCAGGCTATTAAAGTACAGCAACACTTGCAAGAAGGTGTCAGGAGGCAGAGCCTATCTTGGCTTGTGAGACACAGACCAGCCTGAAATCTAAAATGCTTAATATGGTGATGGATTGAAGCAAAACTTACGTGGGCAGAATAAAGTCAGTGCTTGCACTGGAGGCTTAATGTCTGATTTTCAGGGACAAATTTATTTTCATTTGCTGATAAAGGAAATAATCAGTTGTAAAATGGTTCAAGATGCTCCAGTGTAATACTTACACTGGTCATTTTTAAACTTCTTCCTGAAGCTTCCAAGGTAGCCACTTGGTGGGTGTCTTACTATCCCAATTTTGAAGCACAAAAACATGAAACAATTTATTTGAGACCACACTAGGAGTCAGTGGTTGAGCCAGGAAAAGAAACTAGATTCAATTCTGTGGTTTAATGAGAAAAGCAGGCTTCCTCCTCAGTCTTCTGCTCTCCAAACCTATACTACATAGTGTGGGGTCCGGTACTTTGAGCTTGCAGGGGCTCATTCCCAGTTCTATTGTTTCTCCTTCCCTTTTTCCCATGTCTTGTAAGTTTGAGCAAAGCACAGTATCAACCTATACTCAGCTAGGTTTCCAGCCCTGCAGGACTTTCAGCTTTCCTATTGTAGCCACTCGATACCATCAGGGGGCTCATCCAAATTCAAGGGAAAGAGCTGAAATAAGCTTTGAATTTAGGATTCAGCAGTTTTTGTTAGCAGGTATGGCACAGCCTAAAATGGCTCTACACATTGGAAAGTACCTCAGCTAAGAATAACTAAAAGTCAACACCTCACAAAAGCCTCCTTAGAAGGCTCTTGCTCCAGTGGCAAAATGAACATGGGCAAAAAACCATCAAGAAATAATTTCCAACAAATCTTTAGGGCCTCTATGCAGTATTAATGGAATTTAACACTACAGGCAGCAATTTACTGTGGAAAATGCAGTAAGGGAACTCAGCAAGGGAAAGGCAACAGCTGTAACCCCTTGCTGGTACTGTCTGGTGCATCTGCCCTTCCAACTACATCCTCGGATTGCACGCATCTGCACCGCCCTGCCCAGGCTCCTCTTTTTATCAGCAAACCTCCACTCAGCTGCCATCAGAGCATCTTTGCATTGCCTGGTGAGAGCTGCTTTTCCCCCTCCAGCCAAGCAGAGGTACTACCAGACTGCAGAAACCCAGACACGGTGATGCTATGGGTGCAGTGTAAGCAGCTACTTCGGGAGTTAAAGCCTTTTAAGGAGCACGGTCTCAGTTTCATCAAAACTAAGAAGATTACAGGGCTAGTGACTACTGTCAAAAGAGAGGTCTCAACAACAAGTATAAAACGTGAATGCTCCTGTAAGTAAATACTGTAAGTGTAGGTCACATATTCAGCAGTTCAGCCTGTCTGTTGCAAATTCCATAACCCACCATTTAGACTCAACTACAGCCAGTATTTTAAATTGTGTTTCTATGGCAGTGAAACCTCTTTGCATGCTTGATGGTTGTCAGACCTATTTTCTTCATGTTCCAACTGCAAAATATTGCTGTTGACTGCTTTGAGAGACCGTTAATACTGCAGAGAAATGGAGAATGATAAAAGCAGGGAAATCCCTCTCTCCCAACCTCCCTCCCACTTGTCTTTTCTTTTTTTCTCCAGGAACAGCTGGGTAAAACTTGGCATGTCCTTCTTTGTCTGTGCTGCCTATGTTGTAAGGAGGAAACTTTTCTACCAGGCCAGTAAATCTGGGGGATGAATGGGTAGAGAGCAGCCCTGTGGAGAATGACTGGGGCATACTGGTGGATGAAAAATTAGAAATGAGCTGGTAATATGCGTTTGCAGCCCGAAAAGCAAATCACGTCCCAGGCTGCATTGAAAGAATCATGGCCAGCACGTTGAGTGAGGTGATTCTCCCCCTCTACTTTGCTCTTCTAAGATCCCACCTGAAGTAATGTATTCAGCTCTGGGTTCCTCAGCATAAGAAAGACATGAACCTGTTAGAGTGGGTTGAGAGGAGGGGCACGAAAATGGTCAGAGGGTTGGAGGACCTCTCCTATGAGGATGGGCTGAGACAGTTGGATTTGTTCAGCCTGCAGAAGAGAAGGCTCTGGGAAGACCTTATTGCAGCATTTCAGTACTTAAAAAGGGGCTTATAAGAGCCAGAGGATTTTTACAAAGCCCTGTAGTGAAAGGACAAGAGGTAATAGCTTTAAACTGAAAGATGGTAGATTTAGATTGGAGGCAAGGAAGCAATTTATTAGAACGAGGGTGGTGAGATACTGGAACAGGTTGTCCAGAGTAGTTTTGGATGCCCCACCATTGGAAGTGTTCAGAGTCAGGTTGGACGGGGCTTTGAGCAACCTGATCAATGTCCATGGCAGGGGGGGTTGGAGGTTGGACTAGATGATATTTAAAGATCCCTTCCAAACCATTCCTGTGATTCTACGTTCCTATAAAACCTGCTGCTTACCTGAGAGATAGATGTTGTCCCCAGCGCTGACCACACTGAAAAACTCTCGATCATAGAAGGGCAGGCTGGCCAATGGGTACCACTTGTTGTTTTGAGGATTTAAGCAAGTGACTGCTGTCAAAGCACGTTGGTTCATGCCAATCATCTGACGACCCCCAACTAAGACTATTACCTCGGCTACACCTAGGATTCAAGAAAGAAAAAAAAAATATTATAAAAAAGTGTCATCTCTCAACCAAGCAGAAGCCCATCCAAAAATACTCAACAGTCAGGATAATTTTAATATATCATACATAAATCTGTTTTAGACTGTGCAATCAAACCAAGAAGGGTGAGAAAATACGGAGAGAGTGTGTGTGTGAGTGGTGGGTGAGGAACGACACTATGAACATGTTTGGGAGAGCTTGGGAGGGAGCATGCCATATGGGTAAAACTCGAAGGGAAAAAAAAAAGGCAGTTCCATGTAAAGATGTCCATTGACTTCAACAGTCTTTGAGTGAGACCTGCATGTAGAAAATTCCTGTTCCACTGAAAAAAACAGGTATTTTGTCAAGGATTATGATAGCTTTGGAGCTTATCCAGGGAAAATATCTTTGGACTTAACCTGAAGAAGGTGTCCTCACACTAAAATGTTTGGACGAGATTTAGGCTACAGTTACGGTTCTTCACCCTGAGCTTCTCTCTGCATATACTCCATTAATACATAATTTGGAGTTGTTATTTTTTTGTGATTTTCCCAGCGAAAGCAGGTTTTCCAGATGTAGGTAACACGTGCTCAGGCCACGGATCAGGGGCTTAGTGTACTGGGTGCTAGGCAGTGTGAGGAAGATAACTAGTATGGTTATTAACTGAGATTTACCTGTGCTTGAACAGCTCCCCCCAAGCCCGTAACAGGCAAGGTGTACAGCAACCCAAATCCTCTGTTTGTGCAAATGGCAAAACTTGTGCAACCCACATCTCAGAGGTTTTATTCCCACTTCACAGCCAGAGCTAAGTCAAATCTGATCTGAGTGTTACTCCAGACTCATCACCACAGTTGATGGGTCACAGTTTAACTCTGGGACCTTTTTTGGCTCTAAGCCCAAGAGCCAAGCGCTGGGGATAGTTAGAATTTAGCAGAAGTGTTAAACATCCTTCTGCAGCAATTGTAAGCCCTAGCCCTGTTGCCAGGAGAGGCAGGCTCAGAAGCAGGACCACGAGGCCATGAGCTGGAAGGAATTGCCATTTTGGAAGCTGTGCTCTTGGCCGGACCCATTGCTGTGATGTGTTACTGTGTCCCAGCCTAGAGACAAGTGTGCACAGGTCGGGGGGTCAGAAGTGCAGAAGTGAGACTGCCAGCAAGACAGAGCAGGAGCTGCAGTGGAGAGAAACGTGGCTTCAGAGCAATGGGTTATCGTCATTCTTCATTAGCGTTTTCAAAAAAATGTATTTGTGTCATTCAAGCAAGGTTACTCTCTTAAAAGTTATTAAGTTAAAGTGCTGTACGGTTTAGAATAAATATTTCTCAGGAACAAGAGATCATTATTTTTGCGCCACACCAGAAAATCTAATCACCTGTGCAAGACATAACTTGATTATAATCAATGACCTCGAGAGGGCATGTGACATGCTGCAGCGAGTCCACAAAGGGTGTTTTGAGATCCTTTGTGCCTCTATGAATGCAGTTGATATGCAAAATAAGATGACTCTATATAATTAGACTCTGACCTAAAAAACTATAATCACCCTCTCTTACCCTGAGAGAATCACTTTTCCCTCATCAACAAGCTTCTGGAAATGGATCACATTACACCTACAATTTTATATACATAAAATAAGCACTTTTCAAAAATCCCTTCAAACATCACACCATTAGTTGTCTTCAATGAAAGACTTTTTAGGGTAGATTGTTATTGAAAGTCCTCTACACTTCATCGTTCTGAAAGGTGCCTTGATGAGGCAGTCTCCAGAAGCTGCAAATGCTGTGGTTTGATATGCCATCTCCGTGCCACATTAGCATTAGTGGCAGTGACAGAAAGTTTTGCCTGGCTTTTTGATTATACTTACGCGAGGCAGAAGTACAGGCAGCATGTTAAAACAATTCATCTGTTTCATCTGACTCCTTCTTGGATGCAGTTTTGCCTACATGGTATTTGCACCATTCTCTATTCAGCAAATATTTAGGTTATTTCTCACATTATATCATAGGGGTTCTTCTGGCAAGTTGGGCTTTTGGGGCTTCTTTTTTAATGTATTTTTCCAAAAAGGAAAATGCATGCATTTCACAGGTGAGAAACTTCTTGAAGAGACATCGTTCTCCATAGCTGCTGGGTTTTTAAAAGGGAGTATATCGTGTGTGATCCATTTGTTTTGGAGGCAGTAAACAGCCTGAACTGGTTCTGTTAAGACTCACCGTATGAAAATAATATAAATATGTTATTTCACATGGGGCTGTGAAAGTGAAGCTGGTTTATGAATGTTAGTCAGATCCTCTCCACAAAAGGCTGAATGGCAAAACAGCAAATGATTCACCTCTTTTTTCAGCTAGAGAAACTGAGGCATGAAGGGCAAGGGGCTCACTTTCAGGACAATGGGGGAACATCACAGTCTCTACCAAAGAGAGTAATTCCTGAAAATTAGGCTCCTTTTAAATCCCGTTTGAGAAGAGTACATCTAAACACCCACACCAACCACTGGGAGAGGCACCTAAATGCTTGAGCCAAGTAAAAATCGAGAATTGAGCTTGAAATATCACCAGGCTCCCAGAAGGAACCAAGGGACAGAGCTGAGGTCCATGCCCCAGCCCAGGGCATGCCTGGGAACAGCCAGGCCAGGGGCCTGGTGTCACCGAAGGAAGTTTTGCTTTACCTGCAGAGAGCCTGGGCCGGGTCCTCGGCGTCTGCATCTCTTGTCGGGCGTGTGGCAGCATGTGATAACGCTTAGCTTCGTTCACCAGATCCCGGCAAGCCTCCGAAGACTTTATCAACTCCTCGTTGTCAACAACATTTAGCAGATAGCTGGGATGGATGAAGGGGAGACGCACCACTGCCAGCAACTCCGCAGCGTACTGTGAGGGGGGGGGGAAACAATAACAGCACACTGCAGCTTTCATGCAGGAGTTCAGCTGTTCAGCATCCCCGCCTCCTTCGCTGTCAACCGTCCCCTGTCACCCAATCTGGAAAGATGCTTGGCATGGATGCTGCATACAAGCCCTGCCTAGCAATCCGGTGGGACAGACACAATGCAGCCCTCAGTGTTTCCTGATCCAGGATGGTTTTAGTCCCAGAAGACTGCAAATAATCTTCAAAAGGTGGCAACTCTTGTTATATAGCACTGTATGGACAGATTTTTTTTTAATAAAAGCTCATTCTGAACTCAGGCTGAATATAACACCTTGTGCACTGGAGACATGGAGGAAGCCTTCGAGTTTTCTGAATTAACCTTGAAATGTGAGTGTGGCTGTTGCACTGTAAACAAAAACCCAAACCAAGTCTTTTCTGGCACTATAAACGCGAAACAAAAGCCGGTAAATAGGGTGGATGTCAACAACTGCCATGGCAGAGACTATAATATTAGCCAATTAGCTAAAAATCTTCTAATTAATGGGGTTTATTTGTTGGTGAAACAAATCATGTAGCTCTAGATTTTGGGGAAGTCGGACTCCAGAGGGTGCTATACAAATACTGACGGAAAGTTTCATCTTCTAAATAAATACATTAAACCTTGGAGGGCAAAGAACACCCGAGCAAATGAAGCTGTCTGTCACTGAACACAGCTTAAAGGAGAACAAAACCCCAAGAGAGAAAACTGCAATTGAAAAACAAAGAGTCCATCCCCAGATTATTTTTTGTTTGGATATAATTGGTTATATCACAATATAGAACAAGAGTACAGTGGAAAGCAGAGTAATAGGAAAATGTTCTCGAGAAGCAATGAACACAAACAGGGCGCAAACTAAGGGTGCACAGCAAGAAAAGATAATCATCTGTTGTAATAAATATTCATATAGCAGCAGCATCCAAAAATCCCAACTGGGACTGAGGCCAGGATGCAAATAAATATTCTCGAGGTCCACGCGACTGGTCCTGAGAAATCCTGGGTGCCAGCAGCATCTGCTGCCCTGCAGATGCCTCTGTTCTTCCAGAAGCTGCTTGGCTCTGTCTTTTTCAGCAGCGTTCCTGTCCCTGCAGTGCCTGAGAGCAAGGTCGTAGCAGGAGCAGGGATGGGAATGGCGCAGGGGCACAGAGAGATGGGAGTGCAGGGATGTGTCCTGAGCCGGCTAATGGGCTGGCCAGGCAGGTGAGGATGCAGTGGCACCTGGGACTGCTTCCAGAGCATCCCCTTTCCCCACCTGAACTGAAGAAGCGTGCTTCATTGTGGAGAAAACCAGAGGATTTCTCCTCCCAACAGCAATTCACACCAGTCTCCTGCCAGAGAGCCACATAAGCCTGGTGCAAGCTCGGCCAAAGTGGGGATGTGACTACCCACGGGGAACTGAACCCCACATGGCAGCAGGGAGATGACCACAGCCTCAGGCTGACTCCCAGCCCCCTGCTCACCAGCCCCTGTCAACACCAGGGCCAGCAATTTTAGCTCCAGCCCAGAGAGTTTTGGTCTGGTCACCCTGCAGTTGTTTGTGGATGAAAAAAGAGAAGTGATGCAAAAGGCACAGAAAAATGACAGTACTCATCTTCTGGAAAAATTCCTGTGTGAGCAGCGAGCATGTGGCTCCTCGCTATTACTTCTGGCATGGCACGGGGCCGAGTAGGGCTCAAGATCACTTCAGCACCCTCCAAAACAGAGAAGGAGACATTCCTCTCTTTCCCTTCTTGACATTCACTTCTAAGGCACTTTCTAGGATGTAAAATGTCTGCTCCCCTTCTCTGGAGTCACAAATGTCAGGCACTTGGCTGCATGCATCTTAATGCCATTAACCGGTACCTTGCAGGAGAGGAAGCAGTGGACATATGGCAGTGGGTGGCAAAGCTCTGATTTCAGGAAGTGTTTTTTTTAAGAAGGTTGGAGGCGTTTAACCTTACACGGGAGCCAAGACAAAACGTGGCACCGGGACATGGGAATAATGCAGATAGCAGGTATTACCGGGGACAAGTGAGACAACCCCCCCGGGGGAGGTTAATCCCCACTAGAGGCTGCTCAGGAAGCAGTACAGGTCGCTAAAGGGCAGTTTAACTGAAGCTGTAAAATACATGGAGTGTAGAGTGGAGCCAGCACCTTCCCTGGGTGCGCTGGGACGTGCCAGATGTTCCCCTGGTGCTCCCGAGGCAGCTCTGCGCTGGAAGCAGCCGTAACACGAAGCGATGCAAAACGCAGGCACGGGCAGTTGTGCCACTGACTTGGGACAGGGGGTTCGAAAGACACCGTGATGTCCTGAAGTGTGAATTAGCTTTGGGAAGAGAGATCCCCTCCAGCAGGGACAGGCAATTCCCATGGGCCCGGCAGAGCAACCGCCTCCCTCTCCCACCTTTCCCAGAATAAATGGGGCACCGCCGCTGCTGATGATGAGCTCCCCCTCTCCCTCACCCACCTTGCTTTAATTAGATAAGTGAGAAAATGTGATTCTGTTTCTCTCCTGGATTCCCTCTCCCGCTTCCTCTCCTCTTTTGTCTGAGCTCTTGGCTTACTTTGAAGGGGAATAATAATTAGAACATGTTGCACCCTTTCATCAGCTTGAAAGTTAATGTCACATATCAAAACTGATGTCACTTTTTACTCTTATTCTTCCCTTTGCTCAAACAGCTAGAAAAAGCCGTGTGTGTGTGTGTGTGTGTGTGTGAGCACACAACCGTGTGCAGTTGCGACTCGGGCTCAGCACTGATAGCATTAAGGGTACATATAATGGCAGTGTTTTTCACCAAGGGATTTGAAGAGTATGTACCATCACAGTGTCTCTAGAAGACAGGCGAGGCTTTTATAAACCAACAGCTTTTTGCACCAGCTCTTTTAAGCACTATAGTCAAGGGTGAATTTCATTTAGCCTCACTGATTTAAGAATATTCAAGTGATTTAGGCAATCAGCAGCCTTTTTCTTTTGGATTCTCCTTTATGAAGGCTTCCTAGGCTCTGTTAGCTATGATTGTACTAAATATCCTGTTACTATTATCCTTTTCATTTAAGACTGGAATAAGCACCATAAAGCATTTCAAGCTCCTTACCATCTGTTATTTGCTCTCCATTCTCTCTTGTCTTTCCATTGTTCTTTATACAGCTATGAAATATCCACTGCACCTACTGATGTTACTGGTTTTTATTAAAACAGCAGAATATCTGCGGAGGGCACATTGCCAAATTCAGCAGACAACAACCTCAGGTCCCTGGAGTTGCAGTCTGTGCCTGTAACTCTGAGGATGTTTTCTTCTTCCTACTCAGCTGCAGGCGTTGGTTGGACAAGGAGAAATATTTCTCAGGTCTTTCCTGGGAATCACTTATGACTACTCTACAATCTGCATCACATGCCAGAGTGAAGCAGAGAATATTAATGCTCCTTCTGGCCTAAAATTAGGAGTTATCAACTCATAAACATGGGAGACCACACCTCAGCTCCTTGAAAATGGACATCATTATGCAAAAATCTAACTAATTTATTATTTAAAATGCTAGGGAAGTTTTTGAAGACCGTCAGGACTAGTTTTTCAGGTGATATGATCCTCAGCATAACTCCCATTGGATGAAGGGAGCTGTTTGGTTTTGCACCAGCAGAGGATCCAGTCCATATACTTCTTGCTGAGTGGTGATGCTGCACGGCCAGGGTGATTCTGCAGGAGCCAGGGCACCACTACCAAAAAGCAAAGGCTTTTTGGACAGTCAACAGGGACACAGCAGAGAGTGGCTTCTGAGCGATGCTATCTGGCCTGCCTCAAGGCACCTACTTCACCGATACCACATTCAGTGGCTGAACTGAAAGCAGAGACTTCAACCAGCTTGCAATTACAAGTATCTTTCTTAAAAAAAAAGAAAAATCTTAGAGGAGATCTTACCTTTCCTTAAGTACCTCAACATTTCAGGGGAGAAACTGATCTCTAGATTCAGATACCTAAATAGGTACATACAAGCAAGTGTTTACTTGTCAGCTAGACATGTGTAAATTCATGTTATAATTAATAGGAGATTTAGTCAACACGCTTAACACAGTCCCCAGAGCAATCTGAGCTGAGAGGACGTACCACACGCTAGGGAAAGCAGAGACTCACAGGGTACCCTTCTGGCCTAAAACTGAGCCACCAGCTCCTGGGAAAGGAAGCATGTTCCTCAGACCATGCCACACTGAAATGTCTACAGCCAGATGTCAACCCAAGCAGCAGGGTGATTAATTCTCCCCTCTGGTGGGAATTTCCATGTCCATTTTCCCTGGGCGCTGTGCTCAGAAGGTCGCAATCACACTACGAGGAAGCCTAAACGTTATCATCGGGTCAGCGTTGACTGAGAGGAATATATGATCAACACAATCCATTGCACCTTGAAGCTGACCCTTTCAAACCTTTCCCTAATAATTTGCTCACACATAAGTAACTTCTATCTCCGTAGGCAGGCCAGAGCTTGAGCAAGCTAGATTTCATAACAGCTGAATGCATTTTATTTTGTTATTGTTCCTGGCTCGTAGTTTGAGTAAGGACATTTACTTTGCTAAACTTTTTTGTGACATTTCTTCTCCTACTAATTATATCGGTTATTATGAACGCCTGCTTATAAGTGGGCTTTGTTCTGCTATCTTCTAAGTCTGAGTTACAAAACCCTCTTCAGTAACACATTAAAAATAATCTTTTTATTGTCAAATCCCTAATCCAGTAAAATCCTCACAGGTATTCTCCAAAAGGACGCTCAGTGTGCTCCTGCACAGACTTGGGCTACAACAGCATACAGTCAATTTTTAAAGGAAATATGGTTACTGCTACAGAGTCAAATTTCCAGCTCCTTAAATGCTACACTGGAAAGCTCTGAAGATTTTTCACATTTTTGAAGTAATGCCCAGAGAGGTTAAAATAATGTTTCCCTTATGCCTTAGAACTCATCTGTCTCTCTAGTTTACTGTTCCTCCTACAAAGGACCCTTTGTGCTATCTGCCTAAAGAAACTATCTTCAGCTTGAAATACAAACAGAGAAGTTCAATTACCCACGTTACGTTAGCGTTCTGCTCCAACAAACTGCTGTTTCAGCTCTCAACGCGTAATTCCAATAAAGAAACATGAAACGTTAAAAAAATCCCCAAACATTATGAAGTATGAATATACTGGATTCATCTGAGAGCTACGAAGATTTATGTTGCCTCACATAAACCCTGGGTTCAGGTTTGCCCCATACCTCGCACCAGCCTGATCTGAGAGCTGCAGCAAGGACCTCTTCAGATGGAGGAAACCATCAGGGAGAGATGTGAAGCAGAATCAGTTCCCCACTGCATAAACCACTTTCAGAAGAGAGGAGGGCACTCCAGCTAAAAACCACCACCCAAACTCCCTGGAATGGCAGGTGCCAGCCCTTGATGAACCCTGCAGCCAGGTAACGAATGGCCCAGTGGCCAACAGTGGTGGCTGGGGATGTGGCGTAGTGAGGATATGGTGTAGTGGTTAGAGAAATGTTAGGATAAAGGTTGGATTTGATGGCCCTGGAGGTCCCTTCCAACCATAATGATTCTGTGTGATTCTGTGTGTGTGGTGGCCACTCAAGAAGGTGCACTGGAGTGGTGACGTGAGTGGTCCCTTCCCACAGCAATCTCCAGCCCAGTCCAGACTTCCTCAGCAGGCTACCCAACTTGATATTCAAAATACTGCTGGCTTCAAGTTTCCAAGCACAAGCCCAGCAGGGAACTGGCTGATTTGGAGAAGGCAAAGCTATTGGTACACTGCTTTGCCATTCTCAGAAATAAGCCTCTTTTTTTGGCTAGATTTTCCCAGTGCTGCCCTGCTACTTGCTAATGAGGGTACCTGTTTTGACGCCTCTAACCACTGGGTATTACAAAGACACGTTGCGTTTCCAGTAACCTCCCGCAAATTCCCATACTCAAGGTCGTATCCAAGCCCAACCTCAGCTTTCTACTGTGCTTGGGATATTTATTAATCACCCGTACCGACGTCTCGGAATTGCCATGCTGCCTTTAGAGCAAACCAAAACGCTTGGTAGCATGTCAGCCGACAGCCTCGTAATATCCTGAGATAAACACGTGGCAGAAAATCTGGTTCGCAGGCACCGGGTTCAGCCGGTGGCTGGGTGGCAGGATGCCACATGCATAAATCTCATGCCCAGCAAGAAGGAAAGAGCAGCCCCTCTGTCTTCCTGAAATAAGGTTTCAACATGACATGTTTATGGCAGTACAGCTGACTAAACACTGTAATGCCAACAGCGCTGCGTCAAGCGAACCGCTCTCCTCTCCTCCCAACTGTTTGCAAAGCAGCACCCGGGCAGGTATTTCTAGCAGTAATATGATGAGGGGTTTTTAAATACGCAGGAAGATAAATCATTGTTGAGCCATCACAAAAGCAATTTATCTGATGCTAAGGCTTAAAAAAAACTTCACTCATACCATGCAATCACTAACTTGTTGACGAAACTCTATCGTATAAACCCCCTAAGCTCCCCCCAAGGTTACTACAGAGTTGAGGGGAATTTCTTTTATTTATGGGCAGTCACCTATTCAAACACCCCTATAGATAGAGGTGCACCACAGAAGCACGCTCCAACAACAAAACGACTGAAGCTTCTAAGACGCTTCATAGAACCAAGGAACCTCCTGACACACTCATCCCTACGACGCAGCGACACACGAATCGATGCGCAATAATTCTTCAGAATGATTCCTGCCTATGGTGTAAAACTATTTTCTTTCTAGAGGTTGGTCCTGAGCTCTGGGGCCACATGCAACACACGATGATGGAATTGGGCAGCACGTGTGAGGAGCTACCTGTGGATGTGTGCCTTTGTAAGGCCATGGCTTCAGCAACAGCAGAGAAATATTTTGTAAAAAAAATAGGAAAATGTGTTAGAAAAGCCACAAATGAAGAGACTGGGAAGACTGGGAGACAGAGGAGCTCTTCAAGCCAAGTTAAACTTCAGAGAAATAATTCGGTAGATTTTCAGTCCAGGGTATATCCCTTTAAAAAAACTTAAAAGTTTAGTACGGGGGGAATCTAAGGAACTGCTAATGTCACCTGCATCCTCTTTTCTTTTTATTTAATGCAGTTTCTTCCTCCAATCTATAGCTAAGGGCATGTTCCTGCACTGATTCTGTTCCTGCTGCTGCCTTTTCTTCTCCTTCTGTAAGCCTGTACAGGCTCTGAGCGTGTCTGCAAAAGCCTCATTTAAATCTGAGCTCTTTGAGAAGCCAGTCCCTGGGAAATCACAGGGGTTACTGCTCATCCCTTGCGCTTTTCACTTTCAGAGAAATTGGAGCTTCTTGCACTTTCATTATGGCATCTTGCTGAATTTGTCTGCTCTTCCCACAAATGGATTTCAAAGCATCAGGGTAGTTTGGGCTTTTCAAAGAAGCCTAATTGAACTGTAATGGAGTCTTAGTGCCTAATTCACTTGGGCTCCCTTGGAAGCTTGCTTTTCATACTTATACCAACACTGCTTTCCTGAAGCTTAATGTCCTTCAGTATATTGATTGATCAATTAATTTCCTATTATGATGAACCTAAGTAATTTGTACATGCTACTATTGGGTATCAGCTTCTGAATATATCATTACCTCACCACCACAGAGCAGAGGTGTGATTGTGCTTGTTCCCTGTCAGATTCTCCATTTTCTTGGAGAAAATCCAATTTCTGCACAACTTTGGAGACTCTTTAAAATGTCCTGAGAAATCGTGCTAACATCTCAACAGCCTAAATGCAGACCAGGGGTCTTCCCTCTGCTCTCTCAGAGTTAACAAGCCCTTCTCCTCTGCAGGATCTTGCCCCTGAACTGCCATTCTTCGTCACAGCCAAAATATAGCTCATGGGCATTTGTAGCATTTTTGACATAAATCCTCTTCTCCTTCTCTCCATCACTGTTCCTTACCCTCACTGACAGACAGACGGCTTACAGGTGGGCTTTGTGTTTGCTTAGACTAATTTGCCAAGTCTCAAATTCATCCCTGTGGTCCTTACTATTGTTACACCCCTTGCATCCTTCCAGGCAATTCCTCTCCTTGGGGCTTCAAACACTTGTAAACGTTTATCCCTCTTTAGCTGTCATTAGGCCAACTCATGCATATTCACATCTTTTAATCTTTTTTTTTCTCACATCAATTCTTTCAACCTTTTAATCATTTGTGTTGCTCTTCTCTAAATTACCTCCAATTTGTCTATGCATCTCTGGTTCTCAGATGCTGTTTAGACAGATCTGCCTCTGAGGACAAAAGTTCATAAAAGACTTGTTAATGACTTTAAAATGGAGACATTTCATTTTGCTGCTGGACACCATGATTTTAAACAGTGTTTGAAAAAGGGGCACACCATTATAACCTCACAGAATTCCCACAAAAGGGGACTGCCATTCAGCTGAGCCTATCTTCTGTCACTCATCGCTGCAGTACCATCTTCAACTCCATCACTACTCTGGGCAGCTTGTTGAAATGTTTGTCCTTTCTTCACATTTAGTCTCTCCTGGGAGTGAAAGGGAAGCTTAACACAACTGGAGTCTTGTTTTCCCATGGTTACTGTTATTAATAAACATGTTACTGTATTTTTTATGTCAGAGAAAATAGATACAACTTTGGACCTAGAGAAGGAGGTGGGAAAATTTCCAGTGAGCTTTGGTACGTCCCTGCTCTGGGAGGTGGCAAACTGCTGCACATCCAGCCACTTCCCATGCCCCCATCCCGTGCTGACGCTGGGCAGCACTGCAGCTCTGCGCAGCTCGGGCAGCACCGGCAGGCAATAGGGCTCGTTATCCCCCAGATCCTCCCAACGGCCCCCACGTGGGAGGCATCGCTTGCCTCCAGCTTATAGTGTTAGAAATGGGGTCAAAAAGGTGAAACAACCTGCCCCAGGCCATGCAGAGAGCTGAGGGATGAGCTCAGGTGAAGACTGGAGCCTGGCAGAAATCTTCTGCTTGTTTGGATGGCTCAAAAAACGCCGGTTTCCAGATAGTAAAGCCTCCATTATACAATATATTTTTTGCATGAGTTTGCCAGAGTTGTAATAAGCTTATCAGGGGGATAACTGTTAGGATAAACCCTACAATCTTGTCCATCAGTCAGGAAAAGAAATAAATAGAAAATAACAGTAGCTTCAGCTTTTCCAGATGCGTCAGTCGGCTGCGTCCTTTCCACTCAGTGACAAGCAATCAGGAGGACTCCTACCACCAACGCTCTGTGTCTGCTGGTACAGGAAAATACCTACCTAGTCCAGACCTCACATCAGAGGTTGCTTCTCTTGGTAAGACCAATTTTACGTGACTGCGGTACCAACAGCACTCAAATATCTCCACAAACATTACCATATGAGCTGGCGCGCTGCTCCAATGCACTGGATACAGTTATTTACCAAATCATAGCTTAAGACACGTGTCATTATCTGAACTGCCTTTCTGTCTTACATAGATGGATCAGTAACCTTTAAAGCACTGCTATTTCCTCTTCGTAAGAAGGCTCGGCTGCTGTTTTATGTAATGCCACAGAGTGCTTTTATAAGCACTGTAAGGCTTTCTATAAGCACAAATGGCAAAATTAAAAGTCAGCCAGAGCACAGCTTTGCAACCTGTCTTGCAAGCAAATCTTGGTTCCTTCCCTGCCACAGCCCTCCAGCCTGCTGGGGAAAGAATCAGCAAAAGGAGAAACAATTAGATACCCAAAGAAGAGCTTTTAGAAAGGCATAGAAGAGCAGGAAGAGAGCAAACTCAACCCTCTTCCAGGAGAACAGGAGGCTCTGCTGAAAATCTCCTTCCCAGAGGCTCTCAGAAAGGGATCTGGACAGGAGGGGAGGCAGGGATGGGCAAGCTGTTGTAAGAGTGAGGCACAAGGAGCTGCACTGTGTGGAACACAGGTGGTGAGATTCACTGTCCCCAGGCATAAACTTGCACTCCAGAGTGACACAAAGCCAATAAAGCACAAGGAGGTTTGGAGGGCTGAGCTGCCCTGGGGGTAGAGGGGGTTGATATAGAAAGAAGGCTCCTTCTCCAAGCTCCTCTGTGGTGATGTTTCTGCTGAGCAAGCCCCTGCCAGGCTTTGCCAGGGAAGATGGATGAAGAGCACAGACCTTACCCTGTTTGTGCCAGAAATCCACCTTTGAGAGAATCACCAATTCAGTGCTTGGAAGAAGCTGCCAAAGAGGCAGTTTAATCACCTGCTGTTGGAGCTATTGACAATAAAAAGGTAGCGACAGAGACTGGCCTGTCAGGCAAAGGGAGAAGGCAGGTACATAGAAAGTCTAGGCCCTGGAAAAGCAGGCCCTGAAAGATTTAATTGTCAGGACTGACTTTGTGAGAGAGAAATAAAACCAGACCAGTCACCTAAGAGTAGAGCAGAGCAGAGTAGAGTAGAGTAGAGCAGAGCAGGAGTGATGTCTTGGGGCTGTTGCAACTGATGGTTACACCTCTCATGCAACCCTCCCAACAGATCCCACTGGCTGGGTGCAGAAGCAAGAAACCTGCTGCTGCACTGGTGTCCTTTATGTGCTGGTTCCCCACCCCAAAGGGAATACAGAGAGCTGAGTGAATCCATCTCATCAAACTGTGAATCAAGTCAAAATATCCCTGCGCAGCTCCTACAAGAAGGTCCATCCTGTGTTCAGTATTGCCCAGTTCTGCAAAGCTCTGAGGAGGCTGTGCATCTCACGGCAGCTTGGGCAGTTCCTGCCATGGTGGCCCTTGCTGCACAACAAGCACAAATTTTCACTCATCATCTTTATCAGAAATAAGATTATTTAGGTCTATCTTCCTTTCTACCCACCATCAGAGCTATTTGTTCCTAGGCTCTGAAAATGCAGAAGTTATTATTGTAAAGATGGTATTTTTCATGGCAAGTATGAGTTCTTACTTTTAGAAAGTAAGTGGCTATTTAACTAAGAGCTTTCTAATAGATCAAGCGGTGCACAGAGTACCAAAAAAGTGAGAGCTGCTATCCAAAGAAATTAGTTTAGTGGTAGCATTGGGCATGAAAATAGTTATCTGCTTGGTATCTTTAATATTAATTTATTCAAGACCCTCATCTCTGGATAAATACAAATTAAAAATTAAAAGCCCTTGTAAAGTAATGCAGGAAACCAAAGCACGACAGAGAGATTTGGAGAAGCAAATAAAACTGCCATCGTAACCTACAAAAGCACTGCGGACGCAGGGCAGAGGGGAAGGTAACTTAGAAAGAAAAGAAGAAAATTAAAAAAAACAAACCACAACAGAAACCCAACCCAACCGCAAACTGAGAGGAAAGGGAGGAGGAGAAGGTGGCGGTGGCAGCAGGGAGAGAGGGCATGAAAAACCACCACTTAAAGAGAGAAATTCATAACATCACCGCAGCAGGGCACAGGAGGAAATATTTAAACCACCAATTTTGAAGGTGTAACGCGGTCTGCCTGGTGCGTGTCACCTTCGGTTTGCACCAGGCAAACAGGCTCCTGCCTCAGGGCTTCTGTCCTCCAGCCCCTGGGAATAATCCCTGAGGTTCCATTAGGTTCAGAGCTCAGAGCTGCACGGAGCCAACTGCTGTCACCAAATGTGAAGCGAGAAGGGAAATACTCTGTAAAACAGTGTGTTTTTCAAAGCCAGTGAGAGCCAAAAAGGAGCCCATTTCAATAAATCAATGATACTGTGTAAGTGGTTTAGGCAATAATAATATTGGGCAATACTAAATGGCATTGCTGGCACATGGATAAGCTGGTCAGAGACAACCCTCAGGTGGTTCAGGAAAGACTAAGTGTATTAAATATATAACACCCAAGAGGTTATCTAAGCAGCCGACAGAGAACCCTTTCTGTTACATACCGAGTTTATACTCATTAAGTATGTGGCATCAAAAGAAATACAGATTTTCTGGCAAATTTTTATTTCCCACTGCTATGAAACACATGTCCTTCTTAAAGCAGCACCTCACACAACTCTAATCCCTCCCAAGTTATCTCTGACCAATCCTGCAGTCAACAACTTGAGGTCCTAGCTTTGTACCATGCATGTCACAAATGAGATTTTGATTCTAAATGATCAGATGTGGGGATCGGGTTTTGAAATAACACACATTTGGTGCACAGTCTGCATTCCTTTTCTCTTTTTTTATCTGAACTGCCCATCCCATCTTCTACGCACCTGATATGTTTAAAATTGCATGGGGATGGTTTCTATTTTAAAAGAGGCATTCGTGGGAACAGAGCAGAGTGAGGTGGCTGAGATTATTTTTACCTGAGCTCTGATTGCAGCATCCTTCTTAATCCACTTTATCACTGTTTCATACACCAGCTCCTCCGCTTTGGTGTTCAGGCTGTCATTGGACATGTAGGAAATGAAGTCGTCTTTTGAGATATTAAGGATCTCTTCTTGGTTTGCCACCTCTGGGAAAATTTGCAGGGCATATGCTTTGGCCATGTTGTATAGTTCAGTGCACTGCATGGCTTCAGCCATGGCTAATATTCCTAAGCAGTTGCTTGCAGTCAGCTGTTTTTCTAAAAGGAGCAAAGAAAAATAAAAGCAAGTAAGAATTCTGAAGAGGAAGATTCACATTTTTACTGAGATCATGAAAAAATTTAAGTGCCACTGAAAATCTCCAACTCCAATTAACTTCAGGGAGTTAATTAGAAGCAGGGCCCTGGGTTACTTTAGGATTGGGGTTTAAAAGGTAAAAATCAAAGTTTGTCTAAGAACTGAGCTGGGGATGGGGAGAGAAACGCACTTTCTGAGTTTGCATTTCACTTAAGCCTTCACGAGGCACTGGGAAAACCTACTCTGACATAATAGTATCTGGGACTTCCCAAGGGACAGGAACCCAGCCAACAGACTGCTGCTATTTCTACCGCCCACAATTCTGCTTTAAGGAGCAGCAAAGATGTAAACGCCAGTGCAGACACTTAAGAGCAAATGCAAACAGCACTGAGGACATTTCAGAGGATGCTGCAGTCGCTTTATGATAAGTTTTGCCCTGTTCAGCTACTAAGCTACTTCAAAAAAAAAAAAAAAAGAAAAAGAATTCCTCCCCCCCCCCCTTTTTTTTTTTTTCCAAAGGAACTTTGTTGCTGTTGAATGCGATGACATCCTTTATGCAAAACACAGATTATACCAACGCCTTCTGTTAAATGTTGTGTAGTGGGTTTCAAAGCAAATCATGCACAGAGGAGACAGCATTATCTCCTACCCGGCAAACAGAAGTAACAGCGCAGTGTGGAGCTCAGCGTTAGAAGTGTGCTACTCCATACATTCCACTGCATTTTTTTTCCCCCTTTCAGCTATTCTGAAGAAACCCCCACCAATTTCAGACATTTCTAAGAGGAACTTTCAGATTCTTCTCAGCTTTTGTTAACCAAACCGCAGCTAATAGGCAGAATACATTCTTTTGAGGTATAGGACCAAGAGAAAAAAATAAAATAAAATAAAAATAAGAGAGAGACAGACTGCCCTCGATCACAAGGGGCAGGCTTCTGTGCTGGCAGAGGAGAAGTCTATCACATTTGGGCAGTGTCGTATCCTATCTCAGAGCACTGGACAGGAGTGTGCAATAACCCCACATCTCCTCAAACAAAACTCCCATCAGATTGCTTCTGCTGGAAATGCTCAGGCATTTCTCCCTACACCCAGCTTCTGCCTTCGTCAGATTGAAAACCTGCACACTGTCTATATGTGACTTGTACTAAAATGGGATTATGACCTACTTTTTTTTTTTTTTTTTCCAACCTGACATGAGATTAGGAGTTTTGTGTTTTGGTCTGGTTTTTTCTTCCCCCCGCCCCAACTCATTTTCTTTTCCTTTACAGAACCAGCAATCTTGAAACTAGGTTATCTCATTTTGCATCAGTTGATTGTACTGACTCCAAGGAGCCCATTTCCTCAAGCCGACTGGAGCAGCAGCACTGTTTGCTGTCAGTAGATTTTGTCACTCAAAGACTGCCCAGAGACAGGCTGCAAACTGATAGCTGTGAAGCAAAAAGCTCCCAAAATTTCTTTTCCAAAAACAAAAAAAAAAGAACCAAACCCCTCTTCCAGGTTCCACAGCTCTGTCTGTTGGCACAGTTTCATGTACAGATATGGCTGGGGGTAAAATAATCATCTAATGGAGCTCAAAAGTCCCATCATCGCTTGGCAATCTCTCAAGTCAAAGACAAATCTGACACTGCTCCACCCTATCCTCACAGGATTTCTAATAAAGGCGATAATCAAATTTGACTCATTAAGTAGCCATTTACTAGCAGAGGGTGGAGAAGACGTGCAAGAATGAGTCTTTGCCTTCAAGGGACTGGGTCTGCTTCTACCAGAAATGATTCCCATACCATCCCCAGCTGAGCCTGTGGCATGGGGCAGAAAAAGCACTGGTCATGACTGGTTTCTTGACTGAACAGGTTTTTCTTCCTCTAACAATGCTGGGTGACTGATACAACCACTGGTATCTAAGCAGCTTCATGTTGTCCCTTTGAGCTTGACTCCTTTCTCTTTCCTGAGAGACTGCACAGTGGCAGACCCCAGTGATGTCAGCCCTGTCTGATTCGGCAAGTATCGCACGGCCAGTTAGAGAGGGGTCCAGCAGAGATGCAGACTGGGGTACATTCAGGAGGCTGCTGACACACTTCTTTGTGCTTCATCACTTTTGATGTGATGAACACCAAAGCCAGGTGGGCATAGTGATTCCTTTTTAAGACGAGGGCTGGCATGTGAGCTATAGGATTCACTGGAGGTGAGCAAGACAGAGGTTGGGGCAACAGCTGTGGGAGGTATGGAAAATCTCTATCCTGTGAAGAGAAAAAATGCACCCTCTGATTTTCACCTCTGACTCCAAATTTAGGGGCGAGATTGATCTCTCTTGACTCCAGCTGTCTTATGGTGCAACTGAGCAATCACATTAGTATCCCTGTACACTCAGAAACAAACAATTCCAAGAAGCAATATGGTGATATTTTGGATTAATCTGGTAATATTTTGGATAATGACTTCAGGATGAGCAGAACCGTGCCCTACCAATGCCTATTACTCTTCACTGACTATAAAGGGAGTCTACAATACGACTTAGGTATAGACTTCTGCTACATAATATAGCCCAGTTGACTGCAATCTGGGGGTACGACATGACAAAGGCAGCTAAGAATCAGTTCTGTTCCACCTGCTCCTGAGCTGTTTTCCTTTGGACACTGCTATGTTTACAATAATTGCTGGTTTTGCCACAGTGATACTGGCCTTGTAACAACACATTTTTTGCGGAGTTTCACCTTGAGTCCATTCAGAACACGACTGCTGACTACTAAGCTATTCCCAGTGTTCAAGGACAGTTCGTAACAAACTTATGAGTAGACTGTAAGGATATCAGGTGCAGTCATCATCAGCCAGGCAGACTGCTAAAACTGCACTTCTGGGAGTGGGATGACTTGATAAAAAGTCAGAGATAGATGGTAGGTACCGTCAAGATTACTCAGCAAGATTGTGGTAACAGTATGATGGAAGCTCAGTGGCTGATGTAAGCCCCCTCTGTGTGCATTAAGTACTGTATTTTCTCTTAGGGATGCTTTCTAGATGATGACTAAAATTAGCATAAAGCATGCATTTTCTTGTCATACTCTGTGTACATTCTGATGGAGATCTTATTCCTCAGGTATTCCTACTAGTGTCAAAAGCATGTGAAGATGGGAGATTGGTGGAAGAGTGCCAGATGCATCCATCTTTCAAAAGATTTCAATTCCTCTGTGAAAGCGTTCCTCATTTCTCCAGGTATGGTTGATGCTTCAGTTTCTCCAGTGCTGGCCAGCATGGTTCTCCAGCTGGCTCAAAATTCTCCACCTTGGCTGAACAAATGATTACCCATAATACTTTCTCTCAAATTCATAAGGACCATAAAGGCCTTGTCCCTCAGGTGCATATGCCTTCCTATTCATGAAGGTCTCATCCCTGGTCCATTGTTCAGTTTTTCTCATGTCTTCCTCTCATACTCTTTGCAAACTTTGACTCTGTGCCCTTTGCCCACAAGACTAAGAAAATTCAGAGCTCCTGCTCTTTCCTATTCTGTTCCATGAATCTAACAGGTTCTACCAGCTTCTTTAGACTAAAGGAAGAATATTTGTGTTCTAGCAGCAGCAGGGTGAAGTACAAGCTCAGAATTTGCTCACTCCTCTGATGATTCCTCCATCACAGACTCAAGCTGCGATACTGATGAATCACCTGAAATCTGATTTGAGCCATGACTGTGATGATAATGTAAAACAAATATGTTAAAAAAAAAGAAAAAAGGAAAGAAAAATCCCTCAAGTCTTCAGCCATATGGATGGAAGAAATACCTATGATGTCCTGTGCAGTTTGCAAACATTTGCCCAGTTATCATATGGCGCCTGCACGAACTTGTCAGCATCACTGCATCAGTCGACACAAAACTGTTGTCATTTCTCTTGGGCTAGACAAAAGCAGAGGAGACAGCATGTGGGGGAGAGAGAGAACATGGCTATAATTAGCCCAGTGAAGCTGGTTAAGATATCTCCCGTTGAAATGAAACAATTTTCTCAACATGTTTGCAGCATGCTTCCACTAGAAAGTGCAAGCAGATTTGGGGTTCTTCTGGCCAATGCTGCTGAGAGGCCCAGGACAGAGACACAAGAGCTGCCTGTACATCAACCAGTTAGGACTCCACTGGAGATTGACAGTTGAAAAAGGATGACCCGAATTTCCCCTGAGGTGTCCTGTGCTGAACAGACCTATTAATTTGGGGCTTTTACTTCTTTGAGCCTCTTTGAACTTCCCTCCACTTCTCTCACTATTCAGATATGGCCACTGATGGGAAAGAATCACTGTTTGTACTGGTGAATCCTCCAGAAACCCTGGAAAAATAGAAAACCTGACTTTTACCATATTTTTGCTTTGTGGAGAGCAGAGGTGGCTGGTATGAAAACAAAAAACACAGCCACAGATAAGAAAAAATGCCTTTTGCTTAACTTTTTAGATGGCAAATGCTCTACTATCTCTGTAGAGCAATCCAGTCACAGCTATAAATAAAAATAAGCAATTACACTCCATGAATTCTCCAAATGAGAATACAAAATTCCAGCAACTCTCCATGTATCACTGATCTTATAACCAACTCTACTATTTCATACTATAACATGGTTCACTGAGTTCAAATATTAACTATCGGAAAAGAGAAATCTCACATTGATTTAGTGAAATAAATGTATTTTGGTTTTGTGGCTGAACCTTTAGAGATAGTGCAACATAAACACATCTCCTGTTCCTGGAAAGGCTGGAAGATCTAATCCCTTTAAAAGGTGATGAAGGGAAGCTGGGGGAGAGCAATGCCAGAGCCAGGGCCCTCACTCAAGCTGCACAACCAACAAAGTGGGACTGCAAAGCATAGATTTCACTTTCCCATTACCCACCCATTTGAGAACGGACTTTTAACCGTGACATATAAAAAAGTTAGAAGTGTACGTTGCCACAGATTCTTTACTGATGTCTGCATTGTACCTGCCTAGTCATGCCACCCATCTTGTTAGCAGGTCAGCTCAACAGTGAAAATTAACACAGCAGTAAACTGGACTCATCTGAGGTTTGGGTTTTTTGGGTATTTTTTATGAATGCAATATTTTCAAAAGTCTTATCTTCCACACTCTGCAATTCCAGATGTCAAATTTTAATGAGAACTGCCCAAGAAGAACAAATAGTTCATGTGGGCTGAAGATATATTTGGAGTCCAGAGAGAATGATATCTGCCATACCAAGCTGAGGTAGCTGGAATAGAAATCAGATGTCCAAAAAAATACTTGGAACTTGGACATGGAAAGTCATAGAATTATAGAATGGTTTGGGTTGGAAGAGACCTTTAAAGGTTATTGGGTCCAAGCTCCCTTCAGTGAACAGGGACATCTTCCATTAGAGCAGCTTGCTCAGAGCCCTGTCCAACCTGACCTTGAACATTTCCATGGATAGGGCATCTATCATCTCTCTAGACAACCTGTTTCAGTGTTTCACTGTCTTCACTGTAAACATTTCTCCCTTCTCTCTAGTCTAAACCTCCCCTCTTTTAGTTTAAAAACATTGGCCCTTGTCCTGTTGCTGCAGGCCCTGCTAAAAAGATTGTCCCCATCAAGGTAAGTCATATAAGACCAAGCTCACATTTTTTACATTAATAGCTGTGTTAATAATTTGTAAATTATTACTGTCCCATTAACTAGTATTATAGCATTGCTAATGAATGAGTGGCATGTGATACATGCAGGAATTTGAACCAACACCTGTTTTCATTTGAGCTCCAGTTATGACTCCTCTTCTGTCATGACAGAAATGGATCTGGATGGTTCCAGGTCAGACCAGCAAAGCTTAGTTAACTGAGCTGTTCACCTTAGACTGTTTTGAAGTAGTCTATATTGAAAAATTCAAGGAGCATGATGATATGGTGCTCTGGACAAGAAGAATGAGCTTATGATGTGGTCATGAGGCACTGGTGATGACTTTGACCCGACCACCCTTGCTGGGGCAAATGCTCCCCGTGCACAGAGGGCACATCAGTTACCAAGGGAGGGCACATCAACCTTTCATTCCCATCCACCATTTGTGTTAACACATATCCATAGGACTATAACTCTGTATGAAAGAGCAAGTCCTGTCAACATTCAGCCTGGATTAGTTCAAATAGATATTATTTGTAAGAACACTGAACATGTGAAAGATCTTCTCATAGATGCAAGAAAATTGCAGAACCTGACTCCTTTGTGGGAGCCCACCTCCAACTCTTCTAATGCTTGACCAAGCTGGCCTGGTGTAGCACCCAAAATTTGCTGTCACAGTTACAAGCAACCTGTGCACTGCAGCCTGGTATCTGTGCAGTGATCAGCCTCCAGGAAACAAAATGTCATCATATCAAGTATGAACCAAGATTCAAGAAAAAAGTCTATACAAAATGTGAAAGTAGCTGCCATTCAAACAACAGGCTACATTTCTCTATATCGTTTTCCACTGGCTACCATGTCAGCATTTTAAATTCAAATCTCAACCCAAATAAGTACTACCTTTTTTTAAAAAAAATTATTTTAGTGTTGTTTTTGTTTTTTTCTGCATTTAATCTTGGGTTTCATAATTATCTTTTAAGAGTTGTTAAAAGGAAGACTTATAATCCTTAAAATGAGATCTTAAAACCTCATTAGATGGAATGATTCTTACCTAGAAATGAAACGCAGACTTTACAGAAAGTATGAAACTGGAACTTGCTGGCAGCTTCCAGTAGAGTTTTTGCATTGGCTGAATCTATGATCAAAGAACCTGTATAAACAAACTCCAGGAGCAATTCCAGGACATCCGCAGTGAGGTTGGACATGGCCAATTCCAGCTTCTCCCCGCTTCTGTTACTGTCTCGTGGTGACCTGGTAACAGCAGACAATTAAATTACGGACATTACACCATCCCCATTTTGTTGGCACTTATTGATTAGCGAGGTCTAGAAAATCGCTTTGCACCTCATTATATTTCTCCATTATTTTTGTTTACGGAACAGAAGAATATGAATTTTAAAATAACTGAACTTAAAAACTTTAACTGGATCTGAAAGAGAAGAGTCTTAAAGCAAGTCTTACAAAAAAAATCTGTTTATTGCTACTCTGCATTCTCATGCAAAAACAATTGCAAAAGAAAAGGAAAGGAAAGAAAGAAAAAGAAAAATGAATGAGGCAACATTAATGAAAATGAGGAACAGGATTAGCTTCCAAAGGGAAACAATACATTTTAACATCTTGGTTAACATCTCATCTTCTGTGCATAATGTAACTGTTAAGGAAAAACCACTTTCCAATTTCAAGAGAAAAGGTCATCTATTTTTTCTGGAATCCAGCATGGGAATAATTTTAAATGTCATGTGCTTTTAAGGATACATTTAAAGACCTTTTCATAAAAAAATAACAATAATAAATATTAATTTCTGTTTAGTTTGAACTTCTCAGTATGTTATGTTGAAGTGTAAATATGGTAGATATCATATGCATACACAGACAGTCATATAGAAATAAATATATATATATAAGCTTATTCTAAAAATCTATTGTTCCCTTTTAGGCATTAAAAAAAAGAAAGCCCTTCATGGCAATTGCTTTGAAAACTGAATACAAGACAAGATAGACAGACAAAATGGTTAGAGCAAAGAAGGGAGAGGGGGGAAAACAACAACCAGCTCTGCCACAGGAAGCCAGCAGCCATCCTCTAGGAGTGTCATGACTGTGGCCTATGGTTTTTCCTGCATGAAGTGCTGAACAATTTGGGGATCAAAGTATCTCCTGCATTTGAAGTGTGGATTAGTGCTTGTGAATTATTGGACAAAAAGAAAATTATACTGAATTAAAGTAAGGGCCCAGTTCTTAATGCATGGTTAGCTGATGTGTCTGCAACACTAAAGGCAGGTGACACCTGAAAGACAAAAGTGATGATAAATTTGGTAACATCAAGGAGGGGAAGGGGAAATCTGTTGGAGTAAGAAAATAAACTCTTTTAATCGTTAGGACCACCCAGCACCTTCTCAAAGAAACATGAACTTCTCCTAGTCACTGGACAGTCAACGTCTGCTCGCTCCAGTTCTGCTAGAGTACTTGCAAAAGCCATTGCACAGTTGACACAAACCCGGCACACGATGCTGCGTGACTTACACGGACTGGCCAAAGCATCACTATTCACAGGCAATGCCAGCTTTAAGCATGAGCAAGAGCACTACCAGCCTCTCGGATTCACAAAGCTGCCTAGAAAGGTGATGGCCAAGCCTCTACTACCGTAATGGAGGTAAAATAAACAACATATGAGGTTCAATTTTCTTCCCTTGCGACACCCCACCCTACCTGCCCATATAACCCTTAAAATAATTTGGGAAAATGCTTAAAATCTGCAGTGGATGCTTAGTCACCAATCTTTCATTGACTAGTCCTGTTCAAGTTAAGGGCACAGCCTTAATTCATATGAAACTTTGTAGGATCAAAGCTTTAAAGAGGTTTCATTTTTCTACTGAGAGCATTTGGATGGTGTCCATTACCACAGTGGAGGAGTGAGTAGCACTCTGTAATTTCATATGCTTCTAAGGTAGTGAACACAGGTTACTCCCATTCACAAAAGGAAACTGATGCACGAGGAGACAAAATCACTTGACCTTCGAGAAAGTCAGGGGCAAAGCAAGGCATTAAACCCCAGTTTTTAATTCTAAATATTGGACTGTCCCTTTGCATGGGAATACAGGTGGCTGGATCCTATTCTGCGAGCAGACTGGTAAGAATACATACTGATGATGCTACCTGTGGTACCCCTACATGCACAGATGTACACACTACCCCAAGTCCTTATGCTTTATCACACCACAATATTCTTTCTGAACTCCTGAATATGGATTCGATTTTGCACTCAAAGCAGAAAACCTCAGGTGTCAAAAGAGAAGAGCTGCCTTTTCCTAGATCCTCAAGAGGATGTCACAAAATCTTATTTTTTTCTCTTTCTTACACTCCTATCCCAATAACACGCCCCGTATCTGATTTATCTCCAGTTGTGCACACATCCGTTGCTGCACCCTGGGCTATCAAAGTGCCTCCTGGCACTGATGTAATTCTTGCTGAATTGCTTCCAGAAACAGTTTGTCCCTGAAAGCGATTTCATACTCACGTGGGCTGCTGATAAGGACGTTACCTAAAATTTAAGTGAGATTTGGAGGTACTCAGCAAGCGACAGAATCAGGCTCTTTGCACTGTGGGAAGCTCCACCGTAAGCGGTTATTTATTTAATGCCGCTAATTGCACCGTGCTGGTGGTGACTGTGGGAATGACTGGGCACGCTCTCACTCAGTGAAGAGCCCAGGAGGCACAAAGGAAAGGATGATGCGACACCGATGTCAGCGCAGACACATACCCATGTTAGCAACAACTGCAAGCTGCTATTTTTCAGAATAATTAAGTAATAATCTCTTTTACTTTGTAATACACCAAGCAATAACCTGCTGCTGCAATTGATTAAATGCCAAAGAAAAGCTAAGGTGTTTAATCAATCACTAGAGCCACTTACAGCAAGTATAATACAAAGCTACAGAGATTATTGATATTACACAATGAGCCAGAAATGGGAAAGAAAATTATCCCTATTCCTTCCTCTGCGATACCTTGAATGTGTTGTGCTGTTTTGCTTGCACTTTCTCAGCAGTGAGCACTTTGACTCCACGATTAGCCGGACCAAATACTGGGCGCAGACTTGGTTCAGCCTGCACGAGGAAAGCACAGCTACCCCCAGTTTCCATGCTAGGGATCTGGGTTGGTACAGGCTGGTGATTGGAGAGGAAACTGCTTGAAGCACGTCCTAATGGATCAGAAATGAGTATTTGAAGGAAGACAAGAAAAGAACGTGAGGAAAAAGACTGATGTGACTGAAGTGGAAAATTCCATAGATTCCTTCTCAAAATTATCTCAGTGAATCAGGTTGTGGTATCCCCCTCCAAGCCTGACTAAAGCTTTCTGTTCTTCCTTGTTTTCACATGTATTAAAATACCAATATACGCTGTGCAGTTATACTTCACCTATGTGGGATGGTGCCGTCTCTCAGCTACTCTAGAACTGCGATGAACTGGCTACAGCTGTACTGCAAGAACAGAATTTAGTGCTCTAAATGCATATGCAGTTGATTGGGGGAAGTCTGTACAAATATATACAGCTATGACCCAAACAGCTCATCCTGCATCACATCATGAGGAGTTTTGTCAGTGGCATCAGTAGATGCAAACACTTAGAAAAGGCTGCTCTCAGAAAAGCACTGAGTTCTTGCTTTAAGAGCTGGCAAAGGACATGGCTTTACCTGGTACCTACCTGTTCCTCCACTCCTGGCACAAACACAGGGTATTTTGCGGATGGAGAGCCTGCCTGCTTCATGTTTCAGCCTCACTTGAAGCCAGGCAACCTACGTTTATCGTCCATGGACATCATTAAATGTGGCACATTGTGCTATTTGCCCTGTGAACTCTAAAGTTTAAACAGAATGATGTCATTTTATTGGCTTTGTAATCATTGCTCATATTATAAAGGTCACGCATTTCACATTGTGGCAGAAAATCAATAGCTCTCCCAACAGCCTCTGGGGGAAAAAGTTTTGCTTCTGAAGAATAATATATAATAAACAATTTTAGTCCTTACTTTATCACGGCTGTAATCTTGGAGAATAGCTACAGTAAAAATCTGGCAAAGGCTGATATATAAACTCATTAAAATTGGGAAGTGATTTAGAACAGGACTTTTAAAAAGATTTATCTTGAGCTAAACAGCAAAGAGGTTTGTTTAGGTCTACATTTAAACAAGCTCCAAGAGCTCTTTAACAGCTTAATTTTATGGTGGCTGTTGGGGAATTCTTTCAGATTTACAAATCATGTATTTCTCCAGCAAGGTGATAGACCTGAGCAACGTGCAGGCAGAACGGAACCCACAGATAAGCAGGAAGGACAGATATACTCTGAAGGACAGATATACTCTGAATGGGTAAGGGGGGAGTTACTGAAAATATTTTTGTGTTGTCTGGAATAATTAGGTCCAGTAAAATAAAGCCAAGGCCTTTGAACGTACTCTGGCTACTTATCCTTCAACTTAATTACTTAAGCTAGAGAAGATAAAGGCACAGGGAACCTTTTAAAGCAAAAGATGGCTCAACTACACTCTCAGATAACAGATCAAAATTGGTGTCCCTTTCTGTTAACTAATATATAGAAAAGAGCTAACACATTTAAATACTGATGGCAGGAAAAATAACCCTAAAATATCATCTTGCAAGATTTAGGAGTGGAAACGACGAAAGTAGAGAACTGTACCATTTTGGTATTCATTTGTCCTTGAAAATCATTTCCCTCCATGTAATACACACAGACAAGAAATCAGCACTAGCGTTTTCACGCTTAATAGCGACGCGGCTGAGTTTTCTGCATCCCGAGTTATAAATATACATATACCTATGCATTTCCCTGGCATTATTCCTATCAACGCATTCATATAACAGACCTTCTGTGTGATTCAGTTGAAAACATTTCGGAGTGAGATGCCTTGATTTGCAAAGCCACGCTTAGAGTCTGGCTAAAGTAGCTGCGTAAGTGAAGCACCGCTAGCGCATCCATTTGTCAATTTATGGACAGCACTACCACCTCTAATTCAGGCTTCCCTCATGGTTTGGATATGCTGCCTTTAACCGGCTCGCAGCGTTATTTTGACTGACTAATGGTTTGGCTACAGCCTCACTCAATTTTAGATCCAATAGGAAAAGCTACCTATACCCGGTACAGACGCCAGCCAACTCTCTGTTTACAAGCTATAGTCGCAGAGTCAAAACAAATTCTGGATGTTCAAAATGGAGCCATCTGCACGGAATAAACATGAAAAATGTGAAACATTTTATGTAAATGTACATTACTGCCTAGGAACAGTTGGTTCAGCTTCCTCCCAGGCTGCCTGGTTGGGAACAGGAGGACTGACAGAGTTTGTGACACCTATTTACATTCGAAGCCATATGATTCACTGTGCTGCAGACTCAAAGGTATGACGTATATTTAAGCTTTGGGCTCCAAAGAGGCACTGAAATAAATGATTATCTTTTAAAATAGAGACAGATTTAGAATTGTCATTTGTGATCTTTCCCTGAACACGTGGGACTTGGTGTGCCTGTCTTTTTCTTTCTGCCTCTCCAAGGTCCATCACTTCTGTGTGTGAACAGAGAGCCTACCACTATTACCTGTTTCTCCCAACAGAAGACAACAGAAAAGAGCCAGCTCCATACTATTGTTGATATTACAGTCAGAATTTATTTTTAAGAAAGAGGAAAACACACTAATTCTGGTAATGTAATAAAAAAAAAAAAATGATTGCTGTCTGTCTATTGCTCAGGATCTCAGACAACTCAGGAATCTGACTAGCCTCCACTAAAAGCACGTCTGAGCTGATGGGAGGCCACGGGACTGCTGGCATGCAGGCAGGAGATCCAGCTCCACCCTGGACTGCAGGCCATATTTTGAGGTTGGTCCCTTCCTGTATGGACCAAAGCAATGGCCTGTCCCGCTGGCCAGCTGTTTGCTGGCCTCTTCACCTCACACCCTCCCAGGATCTGCCCCACCAGCTCGACTTACTGGCTTGCTTTCATAATCAGGGACATAAATATTTACCCTACATTAATTGTGTTCTCATTCCACTAGAGCAAAATATTTGCTATCAAGATAGCAAGGACACCAAAAACAACAACAAAAAATTAATTCCTGTTCCCTGGACAGTGTTTTGGTCTCCAGAAAACAGGAAATCCAAGATTTTTATGCAAGATGAAGCACTTAAATGAAGAGAATCTACTTTTCTTTTTTTTTTAATGTCTGACAAATTATTTTGATTACTAAAGAAAGGACTCCAAGACTGGGACAGGCAGCTTCTTAAGCTTAAGAATCTGTTACCTATGTGCCTATTAGAAACTCCTGTTTGAGTCTATACAATTTAGACTGAACATCTTGTTTATCGTGGAACATAATCATTAAAGCATTGAAACTGCAGGCAATGAAGGGAATGCAATGTTGCTGCATCTTAACGGTCCACTATTTGACTTTTCATCATCTTCATAGTTATTAATGGTTCAAAACCCACACGTCTATTTATCTTGGGAGAGGCAACAAAGAAACTTCATTATATTATAGCCAACCTTGAGCTATGAACAGAACCGACAAGGCACTCTATGTGGAAAGCTGTATTTCACACCAAAGAGCTTGATTTATCATAATTACACGGTCATGAGATATAAAAGCATAGATGCCCAAACAGACTAACATACATTTCCATGCCACACACACCAAGATGCATGTGCATACTGGGGTTACAGGTTATTTACTGAGTTATTCAGGTTTATGCAGCTGCAAGGTAATCAATCATGTAAATGATGACAGGAAGGGACATTTATAGAGCAACATCATTGCAATTTGTATGTCATAGGGCACTGAATGTTCTATTACATAGGATTTTCAAAAAAATAAATTACACCTTAGCATCGCTTCTCCTTTGGAATTATTTTATCAGCTCAAAATGTATTAACTTGCAAATCTCTGCCTTCGTTATACTATCTTATAGATAAATATTATCTTTGAGCCTCAGCCACTATCCATCTGTCTCAGGAGAGAAGAAAACATATAGTGTAATGGTGCTATTGTATGATTACGATAAAGAACTAGTAAAATCACAAGATTAAATAAATTACATTGTTTAAACACAGGCTGGCAAATTTGTCTTGAAAATTTACCTGACCAACAAATCCATTTGCTCACTTTTTTTACCAGGATGTTGATACAAATAATGTTCCTTGTTCCAGGCAAACAAAATTTGGCAAGACTAGTGTAACTTATTAGGGTCAAACGCTGCCAGTTTGCACCTGCTCTATCACAAGAAAACCAGGAAAATTAATGGCTGTGAGCTCAGGCATGCACTAGCAGCTCCTGCTAATTCACCATCACAGAAATGATCATTACAAACCAAGACAAGCAATGGGATTAACAGCAAATGCTTTTGTTCACGGACAACACGGCCAGAATAAAATAAAACAAACAAAAGAGCCACGTCTCCTATATTCCCTTAATGCTATTCACCCACGGAACACAATCTAACTGCTCAGTTAAGACTATTTCTAGAGGCACGGAATCAGTGGCAGCCTGTAACGCCATAGTGTCGGAGATCAGTCAGAGGCACAAATCTTACTCCCTGCTGAGATTTAAGAAAGGAGATGACGAGTTTGAAGATGCTGGCTTAAATGACTTGCAATGAAGAAGTGAATAGCAAGTGCCCTTGAAAGAACAGCATTTCATGACCTAGACTTTTGCTAGGGACTGAGAATAAACTGCATCTCAGAAGGCGCTAGTGGAGAAATAAAAAAAAAACTGGGCCAACTTATTAACAGCACAGAATCTAATTTGTTTGCAAGTATCTCTGGCAGCCCAATTCAGCAAATATGTGGCAAAATAGCCTCCAGTCAGAGCTACTACTTGTTAAATGTAAATAAAAGAGGCAAGCAGGTTTTTGCGGACTATATGGCAAGGAAGATTGAAAAGAAAAAGACAATAAAAAATTTATTCTCATCAAACTTAAAGCTCACTCACTTAACCAACTCCTGTCTGATTTGTTTTAATGATATTTATTACACCATCGAAAACCAGGTTAGCAGAGAGATGGCATTAAGCAGCTAATAAATCTGTTTCTTAGGAATGTGGTGAAATTCATACAAGTAATTATCTAGGTAAGTCTATCCAAGGCTCCTTCTCATCATTGCAATGTCTAGAGGGAAAATAATAATAAAATAATGATAACCACAATTATTATTTATTACTACTACTATGATTATTGTAGTGCCCAAAGATCCCAATCAGCATTTCAGTAATTAGAATTAATCCTGTCAGGCACTGGTTCTTTCTCACTCAGCTACAGCGTGTTGCTAGTGCTTTTCTATAGTATACGTAGAGCCAGCCTGTGCTCTGGACATCAGTGGAAGGTAATATATTGCATCACCTATGGCCACAGTATATGCAGGAAAGGGCAGGTAGCTCTTCTCACACCATCAATCCCTGCCTGCACCACTCTGCAGAACTGCTCGGAGTATTTCAGTCACCAAAGCTTAAAGCTACGCAAGCAAAAAGAGGGGATCGTGATCTGATATGATCAAAACCTGGCCATATTAATTTAAATTCATGATCCAAATTGAGCAGTGTCTAATCCTTGATAATTTAAATGAAAGGAAGCACACTGCTGATCTCTGGAGCTACCTGTGAGCATGCTGGTGTTTGAGATTAGATTACCCTTGGTTTAGGACAAGACTGGCTTTTGGAAGTGTCCCAAAGTTGACAGCTTTGAAGAACATGGCTTCAGATTCTATGCGGTGGACATTTTTTTCATTGTCTTTGATCCATTTAGCTTGAACTGCACCTTGTTAGATAAGTGTCCCCTTTCACCCCTAAATTTCAACACAGTGAAGTCTAGACAAGGCTGTGAGATGTAAGTAAATTGAGGTAGGTCACCCACACCAGCATCTTATGAGTGGTTGTATGACAGCTGCATGGCTTGCAGATAGGTCTAGCTGGAACCAGGGAGGTGATTAGTCTGTCAATCCTTGGATAAGATTTGCAGGATTTGTAGTTGTGTCTAGAAATTATGTGAGTGAGAAGCCCAAACCACCGTAAATAGAGATGCTGTCAATGAGGGAGAGGAGTGAGAGGTTAAATGATTCTGCTCGGTCCCTCTGCAAGCTGCAGCCATTACGAGGCAGAAGCTTAATTCCTGCGCCGCACCTTGAGGCTTGAAAAGGAGCCTTTCTGTCTTCCGTGCCACAGTTTGTCTTCAGAACAGGGCACATCGATCTGTCCCTCCTTTCAAAGCAGCTTCCAGCTCAAGCCGCTCCCCCCCTTCATCCATGGCCACACTCACCAGGCTGGCAATAGCCGGGCGGTGACTCCTGCTCTGGGTTTTGTGGCAGCTCCTCAGCCTGGCAGCCCAGCAACACCACTGAGTATCTGGAAGCTGCAATTCATTTCTGTAGAAGACCGTACATATTTGCCTGGTGAAAACATGTTTTCCAAGGCCTGGCAGCTGCAGAATGTGAAGCCCAGCAGGCAGCTCTGGCAGGCGGGTGGGAGCGCGGCTGCTCGGCCAGGCGAAGCAAGCGGAACGCGCTCACGGGAAGGGGACACCGAAAGCGGAAAGCTCTTTCCCGTGCCAATAAATTGTGCCTAACACACAGGGCAATTATCAGCCCCTCGTTTAAAAGAAAAATGTTGCCCACAGCATAATTTACACCTGCAGCCTGGCTACTGCCAGGTGAAGGGTGAAGAATATTTTATACTCCCACGAATCTCCCGTTCTTGTGGATTCCTTTAAAGGGTTTAACAGAAACCACTGGCGCTGTATGTCTAGGCACAATACACCTCTCCTGGCACCCGAAACAAACATTGTATTTTTAACTCCCTAGTTCTCTGTTTTCAAAGATATGTTACAATTTGTTTCCACATTCATTCTGTTCTACAAGGGAGCTGAAGCATGCAGATGTAGAAATGCTACCTGCCCCTCTCCCCAGAGTTAAAAGCAAGATACTTAATAAGCAAGAAAACATGAAGGGGTCACCAAGAGTAGGTTTTTCTTTCATCTGCTATTTCTCATTTTGGGCTTTTTACAACGTAAACAAGAACCAGACAGTCTGTTTTCCAGACACCTAAATGCTTTTGCAGTTTTGTCAGACTGTTTCAGATGGATAGTGGCAGGTTTCTCTGTCTTGCATCCAAATGCTGCCTTTCCACACAATGGTGTAAAATGCAGAATGACATCTCTGTCTTCAGTCTAGGTGTAAAGCAAAAGGAACTTGGTTCTCTCATCCTAAATGCTTTACTTCTCCCACCCTCCTGCCCTGTCTTCAAACCTTCAGAGAGTATGTGCAACCCTATTTTAGAAAAAAAATAAAATAAATAAAAAGATCTGACACTCGCAAAAAGAAACAAGGCATTGTGGAAAAGCAATTTGGCCATGAAGTCACTGGCTCTGCTCCTTAGCAAAAGGAAGAACATAGTGTTGCCAGATTACACGGCATCAAAAATGCTTGCTTCTTGTGACAGAATCTCTCTGTGTATGTGACTTACTGCTCTGTGCTAGCAGAACCAGGCAGCCAGGATGACTTCAAGATTAGAAATCATCATTAAAATCAAGTCTTTCTGATATCTTTTTGATAAAGCTCATAGGACAGGAACTGTGTAACTTTAGTAACTGACCACAGAAAAATAGAACTAAAGTCTGTTTATAAAAGCCAGCATTTTGGCACTCCAGTGTCAAGTGCTTCCTATTATTAATGTTACATTTGGTAGATATTCCAGCACTTTGGGTTGGGTTAAGAAGAAAGTAGCAAATGAAAATATTCCGGTCAAACTCTTTTTTATCGAAATAGCAAACAGTCTTTTTATCCAGCAGCTGTATTCATCTATCCCAAATACAGCTGGAAAAAAAAAAATGATGCCTCTTCATGGGATTTTCCATCCCATCCTTCCTTCCAGACCACACACATCTTCCACCATTTCTTCTAGGACAGATACAAAGACACAGAGTTCATTTCTCTTCTCCCCCAAACCAAGAATGGTTTCAAAAAGGAAATCTGTGCTCTGTGAGAGGGGCATTTTGGAGATTTTATTTTTATTTTTTAATAGATCCTGATTTCTTTCTTTCTTTCTTTGTACATATAAGTGCACATGTATGTGACATTCAGACAACTACTGGTTTCCAGAAGGAACCATTCACATACTTTTAGCCAGCTATGATTCAGACTGGGTGACTGGCCTTCCTCCATGGGCAATGAAAAATGAGCACTTCTGGAAGGCAATTCATGCTAGTTATCATAAGGTGGGATGAATCCCCCTGTGGACATTCTTGTCTTCCTTCCCTCATGACTTCAGAGGAAGCCTAGACAACCAGCTTAGGCTGGAATCCTGAAGGAAGCAATGAAACACCCATCACAAGTTTATAGCCTAAGCAAATCACCTTGTCTCTCTCTTTAACAGTAAAGAGCAATGGTGTCCACCTTCACCTCATATCTTAGACACCTATTTTATGATGCGAGGACTTGACTTCTGAGACACCTAGCTCGCTCTCCGCAGACTACAGAAGTAGTCTGGAAGGTGAGGTTAGACTAAACCTGCCTTAGAGGGCAAATTTGGGCCTAAATGTTGGTTGAATAACAGTGAGAGACAAGCACCTGTCATTGTCCCAGACAGACTTCCTACCTGCCCGCATATAGGCACCTGAACTAGGAGAAAAGGCTCCTTCTGGAAGCCTTCAAGGTGCTTCTCTTCATTACCCATACCATAAATTAGGCCATTGCTTAGGGAAGGCTGATTTCTTAAGTACCTAAAACATAGATGCAAATTAGAGGCCAAAATCAGACAGACTGGAAGCAGCTGGGGTTGGCAGTGCACTCAAAATACATTTAGGGGACAGAACCCTATTCCAGCTGCTATTTATCATCCACTTTCTCCTGGACTCCTACATGGCAGTAATCTGGTATGGGTCACAGTTTGAAGAAGCTGACTAACCACAGGATTTCCCTAAGCACAGGTAAAATGTTATCAACTCCTCTGTATGTTCCATGCCTGAAGGAGCAAGTGGTAAGGCCAAGTACTCCACCCCATAACCGTCATGAAGTAGGCTCAAATATTTGCCTGAAAAAGAATATAACTTAAAGAGGATTTCAGGAAGAGAACTGAAGGATACCTAGCATGCCTCAAATATGTTTAATATTGCATAAACTTGCTCTTGAGGTTGTTAGCGACAGCCCACAGCCCCTGAGGTTACTGCAGTATGTCCTACTGTGGGACCAGCCTTGGGGATGCACCCATCTTCACACATCCCCATCTCTCCCCTGCACCTCACTTTCCTCCCTTAGTAGTGGGCACAGTCAAGTGGAACAGACATCAGGAACATTTCCCACCTGCTGTTCCTAATAGACCTAATCATTTTCAGAAGGCTTTGCACTGGAAAGAACTAAGATTGTTTTTTATGGTCAGCTGCTGTCGGGAGGGAGATGAATGTCGAGTCTGGCTTAGGCTCAAGTGCTGCACTACTTCTGCTGGGGACTGGTTAACCTGCTTTCAAGAGCACAGTGCTTGGTATGGTGATTGGACTAACCCAACCTCAAAAGGGGCATGCTCATATATTTAGAAGACAAATCACATGGAACAAGAACTTTTCTGGATGAGGGCCACAATGCTCAGCACTGAGCACTTCTGAGAAAATAAAGGGGTTTCAAAGTGCACTCTCATTACATTGTTTCATAAATAATAAATAACTTCAGAATTGTTTTGGTTAATCAAACCTGGTTATCATCTTTTCACTACAGTGCATTAAAAAGAACATATTCTTTTCCCTGATATGACTAATTCTCATCAAACAACCTTCTTCAGGATGGACAATAACTCAAGGTGTGTTATGCTTTTTGTCTCTCTCTATTTTTTTTTCTTTTCGAGGAGGGGATAATTGATCTTATTTGCTTTTGAACATTTGTTTATTTTTTCTTTTGAGACAATACTTGCTATTCTACCATCAGATACTAACTACAAGACACAACAGAATCAATGGCAGAACATGAGGTTAACAATAACTAGCCTGTGGCAAAGAACAGCCGAAGTAAATACTCTAAAAGATACTATTTTTCTGCATGTTTATGTGGATGCACATAGCATCTTTGTGAATAGATCATCCTCTCATTGATGTTTCTGGTGACCCATTGGTGCTTTTGGTTGGGATGGCACCCTAGCATGCACTGGTTGAAATGGCCTTTATATTATATTTAATATAAAGAGATATATTTTATTCTTTAAGAAAAACTACTGTTTCTTGGTTTGATTTCTATAATAACACAAAGAGTGCAATATAAATCACATACAGCTTTAAGTACTGTCTCAAAGGAGCTATTAACAAATATCAGGAGAGGATTCTAGATGCATTGTATATATAAACATACTGACTCTGTGAACTACAAAGATTCTGTAATATTAAGGGCATGATCCTAGAAAATACTGAGTGCCTCTTGCAACCTGAGTCCTTGATTTCCATTGACTTCATGGGGTTTCTAAAAGGACTAAATTTTACACTGCAAGTATGCTCTAAAAAGCAAGTCTTTAGAAATTCCACCCCATAGCCCTGAGTTTATTGTCTCGCAAAGACACATTTGCTCAGTTTACAGGTGAGTATTTATTTTTCTCACCTGACAATTTTGCAAACTCAACTAGACATCAGGCTGGATTTTTCCTTATCCAAGCATCATCATCAGTAAGAAAGGTATTTTTGCCTTGGATACACCTGTGAAACTCCATTAGTCTTCATCAAGGTTACATGTGTGCAACTGAGGTTACATATGGAAGACAACTAGGATGAAGAGACCTGGCTGTGGACATAAATTGACCTCTGGAATATTTATTGCTGATGATGTGAAAGAGGGCAAAAAGTGGTGAGGTTGGTAAATGGGCTAAACCTTGCACTATTTTTTTCTTGCAATGCATGTGAGCCTCAAGTGAACAGCTGAAGGACAATAAACGCTGAAAATCTGCTTTCATAGTCTCTTTTCAGATCATTATAAAAGGCATGGAATTTTTTGTTTGTTCTATATAAGTTCATATCAGAGTGGTGTTCAATCTAAAGTATATCTCCATTTGATAACCAAATAATAAAGCAGCAAGATTCCTCAGTGTGCTTCTAGAAATAGATGCTGCCTGGTGACTTCTGCACACAAGCAGATGTCTTCGCAGCAAAATCCAAATTACACTCTTTGGCCAGTCAGTTATTGTATTGCTCTAAGATTTTTCTTTCCCTACAGACTCCTTATCACTCTAAAAAGCATATACTATAGCCTTAACAATTAAATGATAATGAGCAGACAGGAAAGAAAGTACAGGAGAGATCTGGCATAGCTAAAGTTAGCAATCATTAGATTTACAGAGGGGAAAATACATGCTTCCTAGGCCAACGTATTTCTTATGAATAATTGATAAGGCAGTCAGCACAGTTATATCATAGAAATGTAATATATATCCATAATTATAAAACCAGCTTTGTGCAAAAGGACATAATACACTGAAAGGTGGTACCAGCCAATATGCCATCCTGAAATAAAATACAATCACTAGTGTGTTAGTTGCCGAAATTTAAATACAGGTTTTGAAGCAAGCAAAATGTTCTTTAATCCCATTTTTTAGCACAGTCCAGGCTCAGTCTGCTCAGGAAAATACTGCAAGGCAAAATCAGCAGCTGCATTAATTTGCTGATGATTGAGAGAAAAATGAAAGTTATCCTCATGGTTTTTTTTTCTCCCTACTTGCTACTCTAACTTACTAATAATGCGAGAGTACCAATTTATTCTTATGCGAGTATATGAAGCATACAAATTGAAAAATCAATGTAATGGAAAAAAAAGATTATCATGCACTGTTTAGAATCAATCAGCTAGAAACAGAGAGGGGAAAATGCGAAGGTGGAGACATGATGTTTAGAAAATGTACATATTCTACCTACCCTAAGCTAGAGGGCTTGTAGAAAAAAAATACCCTTAGTCTAACATGCAGACTGAGCTATATTTTGACAAGAAAATCATCTTATTTTCAATCTTTTATAGAGAAATTAATCAGTTGTCTTTTCTTCTCTTACAAGTCCCCTAATAATAAAAATATCAATCCCTTTGCCCATAAAAGCCACACAAAAGTGTATAACAAAGATTTCGGGGGCAAGGGATTATGATACTCAAAATGCTTTATTAGCAGAACGTCTCAGCATCGTTCACCAGAAGGCTGATGGCTTATTGTAGCCTGAAGGACAGACTTTAGTAGGATGTGACAGAGTCCCTTGAAAACATTGACGGCAATAGTTTTTAGTTGTGGTCTGAATCACCATTAGCAGTTGAGTTTAAATCTTAGATCTCTCAGTGGTGGAACAATTTCTTCAGCCAAAACCGGTGTCTACTCATCAGAAATAATTACACTGTACGAGTCAGATGTGTAACAAATGGGTCTGAGTCTCAGTTTGGAAATACATTCAGAGGAGGTGGAAAGAATGGCTACTGGCTCTGTGACAGGAGATTCAATCTTCATAAACCTGCAAGAGAGGGGAGGAAAAAAAAGCGACACAAATGCGCCCTACAAAAGAACAGAGCAGATCACAGCTGGAAGGAAGGCAAACCTTTTAATCAGGTCCTTGAAATACAAGCTGCAGGAAGCTAGAACATTTTGGTGGACTTCAAACTCTTTGCCTTCAACAATAATTTTCAGGTCTGTAAACTCTTTCGCTCTGCGTTGCTGGTTCAACTCCTTCAACATTTCTGCAGAACAGAGAAGACAGACAGTGCCAGGGTTCCCATTAAGAGTTTTTTATTTTTACTTTTTACTTTTATTTTTTTTTTTTTTTTGTAAAGAAGTAGAGAAACAGGAAACAACTGATAATTTTGTTGGTAAGATTGGCTCAACACAGAAAGTCAGAAGATACAAACATAAAATATTAAAAAAATAAAAAGAAAAAAGAAGGAA